>PVIH01017931.1:0-31727 GCA_004025045.1 Sigmodon hispidus | reverse complement strand
AACCCTCCTTGCATTTCTGGGATTGAGCCTACTTGATCATGGTGGATGATATTTTCTATATATTGCTTATATGGTTTGCTAAAATTTTGTTGAGATTTTTAGCATCAATATTCATGAGGAAAATTGGTCTGTAACTCTTTTTTGTTGTGTCTTTGAGTTGCTTGTGTATTAGGGTATTTGTGGCCTCATAAAAAGAGTTTGGCAGTATTCCTTCAGTTTCCACTGTGTGAAATAATTTGAGGAGTATTAGTATTATTTCTTCTTTGAATGTCTGGTAGAATTCTGCACTAAAACCATCTAGACCTGGGCTTTTTTTACATGTGAGGCTTTTAATGACAGCTTTGATTTCCTTTGGGTTTATAAGTCTGTTTAGATATTTAATCTGATCTTGTTTTAATTTTGGTAAATGGTTCCTGTCCAAAAAGCTGTTCATTTCTTCTAGGTTTTCCATTTTTGTGGAGTATAGATTTTCAAAGTATGACCTGATAATTCTCTGGATTTTATGGGGATCTGTTGTTATGTCCCCCTTTTCATTTCTGATTTTGTTAATTTGGATACTCTTTCTCTGCCCTTTGGTTAGCACATAAGGGTTTATGTATCTTGTTGACTTTGTCAAGGAACCAACTCTTTGATTCATTGATTCTTTGTATTATTCTTCTTGTTTCAATTGTATTGATTTCAGCTCTAAGTTTGATTATTTCCTACTATCTAGTCCTTCTAGGTGAGTTTGCTTCTAATTGTTCTAAGGTTTTCAGCTGTGCTGATAGTTCTCTAGTGTGGGATTTCTCTAGGTTTTTCATATAGGCATCTCCTGCTATGAATTTTCCTCTTAAGACTACCTTCATTGTGTCCCACAAGTTTGGGTACGTTGTGGATTAATTTTTGTTAAATTCTAGAAAGTCTTTTATTTCTTTCTTAATTTCTTCCTTGACCCAGAGGTGGTTCAGTTGAGTAATATTTAGTTTCCATGAGAGAGTAGGCTTCCTGTGATTTTTGATGTTGTTGAACTCTAACTTTAGGCCCTGGTGGTCTGATAGTATACAATGGATTATTTCCACTCTTTTGTATCTATTGATATTTGCATTATGACCAATTACGTGGTCAATTTTAGAGAAAGTTCCATGTGGTGCTGAGAAATAAGTATATTCCTTTGCTTTTGCATGGAAACTACCTTAAATATCTATTATATCCATTTGCAATATAACCTCTGTTAGACTCCTTATTTCTCTGTTTAGTCTCTGTCTGGTTGACCTATCCAGGTTTGAAAGTGGGGTATTGAAGTCTCCCACTATTAGGGTGTGAAAGTTGATGTGTGATTTGAGCTTTAGTATTGTTTATTTTATATATATATAGGTGCCCTTATTTTAGGGGCATAAATATTCTATATTGAAATCTCCTCTTGACCAATTTTTCCTGAGATGAATAAGTAATGTCCATCCTGGTCTCTTTTAATTGATTCTAGTTTGAAGTCCACTTTGTTCAATATTAGGATGGCAACTCCAGCTTGTTTCTTAGGGCCATTTGATTGGAAAATCTTTTCCCAACCCTTTATTCTCAGCCTGTGTCTGTCTTTAAGTTTGAGGTGTGTTTCTTGTATGCAGCAGAAGGATAACTTCTCTTTTTGTATCCATCTTGTTAGTGTGTGTCTTTTTATAGGCGAATTGAGCCCATTGATATTAAGGGATATTAGTGACCACAGATTTCCTGTTATTTTTGGATGTGAGTTGTATCTATTTCCTTTCTCTGGGTTTTTCTTCTGTGGGGTTTTTGATTGTGGTTTCATGGATGTATCTGGGATCCTTAAGGTGGAATTTTTCCTCTAAAGCTCTCTGAAGGGCCAGATTGGTAGATAGGTATTGTTTCATTTTGACTTTGTTATGAAATATCTTGTTTACTCCATATATGGTGATTGATAGTTTTGCTGGGTACAGTAGTCTAGGTTGGCAGCCATGCTATTTTAGTGTCTGTATAATTTCTGACCAAGACCTTCTTGCTTTCATTGTTTCCATTGAATAGTCAGGTGTTATTCTGATTTGTCTGCCTTCATAGGTAAGTTGGCCCTTTTCTTTTGCAGCTCTTAAAATTTGTTCTTTGTTTTATATATTTTGTGGCTTGATTATCATGTGGCAAGTAGACATTTTTGGGTGTCAAATCTATTTGGAGTTATGTAAGCTTCTTGTATCTTTATAGGCATTTCCTTCTTTAAGTTGGGAAAGTTTTCTTCTATGATTTTTATTGAAAACATTATCTGTGCCTTTGAGCTGATATTCTTCTCCTTCTCCTATTCCTACTATTCTCAGGTTAGGTCTTTTCATGGTGTCCCAGATTTCCTGAACATTTTGTGTTATGGCTTCTTTTGGTTTTAATGTTTTCTTTGACTGATGTATCTATTTTTGCTATTAAGTCTTCCACTCCAGAGATTCTCTCTTCCTTCTCTTGGATTCTGTTGTTTATGCTTGTGTCTGTAGTTCCAGCTGTTTTTCTTTAGGATTTCTATTTCCACCTTTGCCTCATTTTGTGCCTATTTAATTTTTTTTGTTTCTGGAATGTTTCGTTAATTTTTTGGTTTTCATTTCCTTTTTTTCTGGATTTGTTCATCTCTTCCATTTTTTCTTTGTTTGTATTTTCTTCCATTTCTTTTTTTTTCTTTAAAAAATAATTTTATTTGTTAGGAAAATTGAAAATACATGATACCCTAGCTGTTCCAAACATACACGAAAAACTATAGACTTACCAAGTGAGTTTATTGAAGAATATTAATGACTCTCCTTTGTAGAAATGAAGAACACAAACAAAATAAAATTAAATAGTCATTCTTGCATTCTGGAAGTGCTATATATATTTGGGAATTGAAACTATTGTCCTTATCAAGTTAGTTCATGAGACAATTTGTAGTTATTGGTCCTTCACCAAAAGGAACCAAAGATGCCTTATAGCTTGGGCCTCAGGCAGATGAAAGATCATTTCTCTATCATTACTCAGATGCTTATTATGATACAGAAAGTTTAAGTGACTTGGAGCTGCATAAGTGGCTTACAGGAAACAGCCTTCAAACCTGAGGCATCTTGTGCCCTTCTGAGATACACTGAAATTACACTGTCAGAATCCTATTTACTCTCTATGGATATCACATTTCCTAGGAGCATGGTGCTGTGGGTGGTGGAAGAACCTTGGGAGGTCTGAGGAGACTGAGATGCCAACACACAGCCTTTGTTGTTGACAACCTAGTGTCCTTCCACTTCAGTGCTACTGCTTCTTTGATTATGATGTCTCCTTTATCTCTTTTTATTATTATGAATAAAAGCATCACATTTTCTATCCTTGTATATCCTTTTTCAAGGTCCCTTCCCCTTCCCACCACATCAGATCATTCTCTCTTTTCCACATCTCCCCAGTCTTCCCATGGGCGGGCGATCCCAAGGTCCCAAGGTTCCAATATTGCTTAGTTCAACCTCTACTCCTAGCAAATCCAGTTTCCTCCTCCCAACATCAAGACTGAGTCAGGTGTTTCTCTAGAGGGAGTGGGATCCAAGGAGTTAGTCCAGAGTGTTTCATATCCCAGGCTGTTCAATGGTTGTGGTTTGCAGCTTGGACATGCTTTGCTTTCTTCTTTTTTGTTTAGAGTCCACTAATGAGTGAGTACATCCCTTGCTTACCTTTCTGGGTTTGTGATACCTCACTCAGGAGGATATTCTCTAAATCCATCCATTTGCCTGCAAATTTTAGGATTTCATCTTTTCTTACTGCTGAGTAGTACTCCATTGTGTAGATGTACCACAGTTTGTTAATCCATTCTTCAGTTGAGGGGCATCTAGATTGTTTCCAGGTTCTTGTTATTATGCATAATGATGCTATAAACATAGTTGAGCTAATGCCTTTGGAGGGTGAATATGCATCTTTAGGGAATACACCTGGAAGTGGTATTGCTGGATCCTTAGGGAGATTGATTCTCAGTTTTCTGAGGTATTTTCTCTTATTTCTTTAAGGGTTTTTTTTATATCTTCTTTGAAGGCTTCAATAATCTTCATAAAGGTGTTTTGGGTGTTGCTTCCTTCTGTTTCCTGTTGATCGCTCTGTTCCGTTCTTGTAGTTGTAGAACCATCAGTTTCTTCTGGTGTTGCCTTGTTGTTCTTTATATTGTTGTATGTATTCTTGCACTAATGTCTGCCCATGACTTCAGTGGTTCATAATTAGTCAGCTCCTAGTCAGTTGTGGCCAGAGGGTTTGTGTGTCTCCTGTCTGCTTTGAGGAGGCGGTCTGTTTGATATTTGACTCTGCTCTGGACAGGGAACTGCATTTCCAACACCCTCAGTCTTTGTCTGATGATGCAGTTCTCCCTAGAGATGGTACCTAGCTGGGCAAGGCCTAGGGTTTTCTGCTGGGAAGAGTCTGAGATCAGACCTTTGGGTGTGAGCTTGATCTCAGAGAGCAATTCTCCAGCCTGGGGCCCAGGAGGTGGCATCTGCTCACCTTTGACTCCACTCTGGATGGGGACGGAGTTTCAATGCCCTCAGTCCTTGTCTGATGACTGAGTATAAGTTTTTAAAGTATGTCCTTATGTTTATTTAAATTTCTTTGGTGTCTGTTTCTATGTCCACTTTTTGTTTTCTCATATTATCAATTTGGATATATTTCTTCTGTCTTTTAGTTAATTTGGCTAATAGCTTGTCAATCTTATTTTCTAAAATAACCAACCAACTCTTTGTTTCATTGATTCTTTATATTTCTCTTTTTTTCCTTTGTTGTTTATATTATATTGATTTCTTCTTTTTGTTTTAGAGTTTTCAGGTGTCATATCAGATTACTAATATTAGATCTCTCCAATTTGTTAATGTGAATTTGCCTCATAGAACTGCCTTCATTGTGTTCCATAAGCTTTGGTATATTGTGTATTCATTTTCATTCAGTTATAGAAAGTCTATAATTTTTTCTTGACCTGTATTTTATTCATTAGTGAGTTGTTCTGTTTTCAAGAATTTGTAAGCCTTCTGTTGTTGATGATATCCAGCTTTAATCCATGGTGGTTAGATAGAGTTTTCAGTGTTATTTCAATTTTCTTGTATCTGTTGAGACTTGTGTCCTAGTATGTGGTCAATTTTAGAGAAATTTCCATGAAGTGATAAGAGTAAGTTATATATTTGTTTGTATTTGGGTAAAATGTTAAGTAAATATTTGTTAGATCCATTTAGTTTATAATTTCAGGTAACTCTAGCACTTTATATTTAATTTGTACCTGGATGGCCTGTGTATTGGGGAGAATGGGGTATTAAAGTCTCCCACTATCAGCCTGTGATACTGAACATGTATTTTACATAGTAGTAGTGTTAGAATTTTCCTTTTAGGACCTGCTTCTTTTGCTTGGAACTAAGGAGCAAGCTGTCAAAATGGACTTTAAACCAAAACTAATTAGAAAATATAGAGAAGGACACTATATACTTATCAAAGGAAAAAATCCACCAGTAGGACATTGCAATTCTTAGCATCTATGCCCCAAACACAAGAACACCTATGTTTATAAAAGGACTCTAAGAGATTACACATGCCATCCCAGACTACTATACCAGCAAAACTTTCATTCACAATAGATGGAGAAAATAAAGCACTCTATGAGAAAAACAACCAAATTTAAACAGTATCTATCTACAAATCCAGCCTAAGACTAGGTAGGTATAGTACTCTGAGCTGGAATCCTGTCTTTGTTGGATGGGTGTTTTGTTCTTTATTTCTTTTGCCCTCTCTGGTTCTTATGAGGCTGGGATAGTTGTGTGTTACCCAGTAACACACATTTTATTTAGCATATGAACTAAGATTTCCAGATACGTCTTGAAAGTTCCATGTTCTTAGGGTATTGAGTGCAAAGTTGAAGGTCTTGTGTCCTCATGCTTGAATGGCAGGTACTTTTTATTCTGTCCAGAGTATATACTCTATGGACACTATCTTTCTGCTGGTCATTCAGCAGACATTGTGTCTATCAGGTTGACTGTCATGGTACTGCTATTCTTGTGTTGAAGTAAGCCTTGTGTTTCTAAATAACAGCTCCAAAGCATGAGAACAGCAAGCCTCGCATCGTGTTCTTCTTTTAAGTAGAAAGGTAGAAGTTTTCAACCCAAGAGCAAAGCACCATACCCGGAGGCTATGAAGATCTTCAATAGAACTGAGGCTTCTGAAAGCTCTGGTGTGTTTTGCTGTAATATTGCAACCTGGGAAAACAAGTCCCACAGAGTGTATGGTTAGTGCTTAGTTAAAGTAGAGATGCATAGAGTTTGGTCTGCCTGTGCTTTCAGACAGAGGGTGTGGTTCATCTTGTACTTCTAGAATTTTGCTAGTTACCTTGGAGTATGCCCACTGTATAAGGGGGCTGTTATATAACTCTAAGGATTATATGTGTATTACCAATATTGGATGCATTACTTGGAAGTGTGTGTTAATATTTCTCAGTAGAACCTTTAGCTGGTGATTCTCTCACTGCAGGGCTACCATTCTGTATATGATGTGACATTGATATAACAGCAACATTTGCCAATGTTCTTTTCCTTTACAAATTAAAATGGATTCAGGATTATTTATATAAAACACCAAGATGGCTTTCATTATGATTGCTTGCTTGTTTGTATTTAGAAAAACTTTATTGCATTTTATTTTGTTTGTGTGGGCTTGTCTATATGTGAGTATTTTCATGCCATCACATACACACAGCTTTTGGTAGTTCATTCTACCATTCCACCATGTGGGTTCTTGGAACTGAACTTAGGTCCTCAGGCTTGGCAGCAGACACTTTTACCACCTATTGTAAATGCTTTCTTACATGGGAAAACATGCCTCAGTAACCACACAAAGTCCTAGGCTGAGTTTGCTTTTGTTCAGATCATAGGACAAAGAGTGTTTTCAACAGATGAACACATTGTGTGAATGCATAGTACAGGCAGATAAAATCTCTTTGAGTTCCTGTAAACTTTTAATAGATCTCTGCTATTCCAGTTCAATAATAATGACCAATAGAGGAAATGAGGACTAAATGTAGGATGAAAGGACCACCCAAATAATCACACCCTGACCCTGAAACCAGAGCCAATTAAAGAAACACATTCTGGCCCTGGAACTAGAGCCAAAAGGTTAAAAAGGGCCAGTGAAAAAAACCACACTTTTGCTCTAAAACCAGAGCCAAAAAAACTACACTCAGTCCCTGACCAGCTGAGCACAAAACCAACAAATCCTTGAGCAGGAAAACCAATTACTGAGCATGAAATCCAGCCAACCTCTGAGCTTGTCCAAACTCAGGGATTAAATTTGACTAATTCTCATCCTGAAAATCTTCTCCCTGAAAAAGCTCCATCCCCAAGAAGCTCAATATAAGGCCTGTGCCTGTCCCTTTTCCACTCTGGCAGAGGCAGACACTCTTCTAAATTTCTTCCTTCAAATAAATCTCTTGAATGACTTTTGTGTAAAGACCTTCTTTTGCTGGAGTAGAGCAGAGAAGCAACGGACATCTTTGCTGGGAAATTCTCTTAGTGGAGTAAAACAGAGACATATCAACTGTTACCAGAGTAGGAGCAGACTACTAAATTTCTTCAGAAGTTTCCCCTTAGGAAAGTCAAGCAAAAAAGTCACAATTTTCACCAGAGCAGAGAGGCAATGGACATCTCTGCTGGGAAACTTTCTTAGCAGAGTGTAGCAGAGCTGAGCTGTAATGTCTCTCTTACAGAGGAGCAGGATTACTACATCCTATAGGGAGACCATCCCCACCATAACACAGCTATAGATATAGTCTGGATTCTCCACAGTCAGGATACTTTTCTCTTAGAATTGTAGCTATCCAGGATTCCTTTTCATTACCACTAGAGGTATTGCCTGGCTTCTGACAGTCAGGGTACCTTTTCCTTCAGAGCTGTAACACTTGCACTAACAGTGAAGAGTACCTAAAATGGCAGAGTAATTCCACATAACATTTCCCATCACATTTTTCCTTTGGGATCAATATAAATCATATTTGAAAATGAAAAAAAAATCAGTATCTGGGATGTATAGCTCTGTTGGTCCACTGGTGTCTTAATATGTTTGAAGTTCTAAATTTGATTCCCTCCACAAGGAAGGTGGAGGCAGGAGAATCAAAAGTTCATGGTTAGCCTCAGATATGTAGTGAATTAAGGCCAGCCTGGGATATAGAAGACACAGTCTCAAAAGGAGAAAGATTGTAAAAATCTCTCCACTTTTCTAATAGCATAGGAATAATGCCCTAAAAACTGAGTCCAAAGAGCAGGGTTTCTCTGGACATACACACTTTAAATGTGATGAAGACTTGGCCATGGTTATTACAAAGAAAGTAGATTGCCATAGCCACAGGTTACATATCAGTCATCAGATGTAACTGAACCAGGGAGAGATAATATGGATGGGTACTTGGAGATGTTTAGAACTTCAGCAATCTTCTCATGTATGTTCTTGCCTCACAGTGTACCATTATTCTCTGCCAGATCTGGAATAGAGCATGATCAGTGCTCCAGCCACACCTCTCACCATGGGCCTCTGGCTGGATTGCTTTTTTCATCTCTCTGGGACCTAAGTACTGACTGAAGGTTCCATGCTTCTCTCTCTTCTATGATGCCTGATGAATTTCTCCAGCAGAGTTCAGATCCTTTCTTTACACTTTATAATTAGAGACTTCTCACTTTGTACTGTTGTTATCTGTTTAGGGGATGTAAATATATTGAGGTTAATGTCGCAGACTTATTCATTTTTGTATCTGCAGGAGTACCTTGTACACAATGGGCCCTCAGATAAAGTATACTCTTGAAGAAGACAGAAGATAACAGAAAAATTATAGGAGTGGCAGCAGATAGCAGTCAAGACAGATTTTAAATACTGTGATTGTTTAACTAGGATGATTGCTGACTCCAGTGACTCTGGGAGTTATTTTGCTTGTAGTCTTTGGTCTTCAATAATAGTGTTAAATGTGCTTAGTTCAGAGAAAGTACCTATATTTTATAATAGATGCTTGGCTGTGATTGGCAGTGAGTGTGTACCCACCTCTCTAGACCTAACTTCTCCTTTGGCTTGACTTTCATCAAGACCTTCTTGTACCCCCCGCCGTGTGTGTGTGCACATATGTGTAAAAAATCAGAAGTCAACCTTAGGTGTTACTCTTCAGGATGCTGTGGAGACAAGATCTCTCTTTGGCTTTGAACTTAACTGATTCAACAGGACTAGCTGCCTGCAAAGACTCAGGGAGTCCGGGATCTGCCTGTGTCCATCTCCCAGTGCTATGATTCAGGCTTAGGTCCTCACCCTTTCTCACAAGCACCTTACCAACTGTGCTTTCTCTCCACCCATGTCTCCTTCCTCCAGCAATCTTATTCTCAGTAATCTCCCTAGTAAGACATACTCTTTGACATTATTGACCCTTAACAGAATTTGTTTATTGAGATTCTAATATTAAGAGGAAGCACTATTCCATCCCTTATTTTCACTGGCACCAAAGGTGAGGTATTGAGCACATGCAAGAAGAAAATGAGTAATAAAAGGCATAGACTTTTAAACTTGGGAACTACCTTAGAGACAGTTGGCTTTCTGTGTTTTTAGCTAAGGAGTAGAGGCACAGTGCTGCTTCCTGCTCACCCTGCAACAGCAGCCTGTAAAGTGTGTGACAAGGCTTGCTGACCTCCCAGGGCACATATCTTCAGTTACTTGATTGTAAGACACTGGATTGCAGTGTTAATATAAATATTTATTGCTTGATAACTCTGTAGGGACTTTCGCAAAAGCCCGGCACAGAGTGGAACATTATTCTTTCACATAAAAGGGGATTTTGACATTTCTTGCCAGGATTCCCTATAGATATTATCTAATCATTTTAAAACAATTACATATGATCATTATTAAGAGAAAGCTATATTCTCATGTCATTATCCCATCTTTTTTAAAGATGAGGAGAGGAAATTAGATGAGATATAGTTAAAGGTCATAAAAATTCATTATGAACCAGATCAAAACAAGCAAGCTTATTGCTTGAATCAGCCTCACTGATTTTAATCTAAAGGACTAGATGAATAGACTATGTCTTTTTTTTAAAGAATAAAGAAATGGTGGAACTGGCATATTTCTTGTGTAGAATTAAAAAATAGAAAGTATTGACATAAGCCATCCATTAGAGCTTGAGGACTGAGGTCAGTACAGATTTGGCTGAATGAGATCAAGCTGTTTTCTATTTGATCTCACTAGGTAAGCATGGGTCTCAGTTCTCTATGTCCTGGACTGTACCTTAACTGCTGGACTAGTGTGCTTTTGGAATATTTTCACTTTTAACTGTTTGCTTGTACTTGTTAACCTTAGACTATAAATAAACTCTCCTAATTCAAGGTTCTAATAATAGCCATGAAGGATATTTTCTCATGTGGAATTAAAAAATATTAGCGGCTACTGTGCAGGTATTTAAAAGTACTTAGAAATTTGACCTTTCTTTTTTTTCTTTTCTTTTTTTTATTATGAATAAAGTCACATTTTCTATCTGAGTATGTCCTTGTTCAAGGTCCCTTCTCCCTCCCACCGACTCCAGTCACTCTCTCTTCTCCACATCTCCCCATCTCTTCCCCAGCAAGGGCAGGAGATCACCAAGTCCCAATATTGCTCAGTTCAACATCCACTCCTGGCAGATCCCAACATCAAGACTGAGTCAGGTGTTCCTCTAGAGGGAGTGGTATCCAAGGTGTCAGTCCAAGGTGTTTCAAATCCCAGGTTGTTCAGTGGTTGTAGTTTGCAGCTTGGACATGCTTTGCTTTTTTCTTTTTTTCTTAGAGTCCACTAATGAGTGAGTACATCCCCTGCTTATCTTTCTGGGTTTGTGATACCTCGCTCAGGAGGATATTCTCCAAATCCATTCATTTGCATGCAAATTTTAGGATATCATCTTTTCTTACTGCTGAGTAGTACTCCATTGTGTAGATGTACCACAGTTTGTTAATCCATTCTTCAGTTGAGGGGCATCTAGATTGTTTCCAGGTTCTTGTTATTATGCATAATGCTGCTATGAACATGGTTGAGCTAATGCCTTTGGAGGGCAAATATGCATCTTTAGGGTATATATACCCAGTAGTGGTATTGCTGGATCCTTGGGGAGATTGATTCCCAGTTTTCTGAGAAAGCACCACACTGCATTCCAGAGTGGCTGAACAAGCTGACACTCCCACCAACAATGGAGGAGTGTTCCCTTTGTTCTGCAACCTCTCCAGCATAGGCTGTCATCTGTGTCTTTTATCTTAGCCAATCTGACAGGTGTCAGATGGTATCTCAGAGTTGTTTAGATTTGCATTTCTTTGATGGTGAAAGATGTTGAGCATTTTTTAAAGTGCCTTTCAGGTATTTGTAATTCTTCTGCTGAGAATTTTCTTTTTAGTTCTGAACCCCATTTTTTTATTGGATTATTCATGGTTTTGGGCTCTAGTTTCTTGAGTTCTCTATATATTTTAGAGATCAGTCCTCTGTCACTTATAGGATTGGTGAAAATTTTTTCCCATTTTGTAGGTCGTTGTTTTGTATTATTGACTGTGCCATTGGCTTTACAGAAGCTTCTCAGTTTCAGGAGGTCTTACTTATTGATTGGTGTTCTTAGTGTCTGTGCCACTGGTGTTACATTTAGGAAGTGATCACCTGTGCCAATTCGTTGGAGGGTATTTTCCACTTTCTTTTCTGTCAAGTTCAGAGTGGCTGGCTTAATCTTGAGGCCTTTGATCCTCTTGGATTTGAGTTTTGTGCAGGGTGACAGGCTCGGATCTATTTGCATTTTTCTACACACTACCATCCAGCTATGCCAACACCATTTGTTAAGGATACTATATTTTTTTCCATTGAATATTTTGGGCCTCTTTGTCAAAGATTAGGTGTTTATAGGTTTTTGGGTTAATGCCCGGATCCCCAATTTGATTCCGTTTATCCACAAGTCTGTTTTTATGCCAGTACCAGGCTGTTTTTATTGCTGTAGCTTTATAGCATAACTTGAAGTCAGGAATGGTGATGCCACCTGAGTTTCTTTTATTGAGCAAAATTGTTTTGGCAATCCTAGCTTTTCTGTTATTCCAAATGAAGCTGATTGTTATTCTTTCCAGGTCTGTAAAATATTGTGTTGGGATTTTGATGGGAAGTTCATTGAATCTGTAGACTGCTTTTGGTAGAATTGCCATTTTTACTTTGTATATCCTATCTATCCAGGAACATGGGAGATCTTTCCATTTTCTGATATCCTTTTCAATTTCTTTCTTCAGTGATTTAAAATTTTTGTTAAACAGATCTAATCTTTCT
The DNA here is from genome assembly GCA_004025045.1 of Sigmodon hispidus. Classification (NCBI taxonomy): domain Eukaryota; kingdom Metazoa; phylum Chordata; class Mammalia; order Rodentia; family Cricetidae; genus Sigmodon; species Sigmodon hispidus. The sequence goes on along the minus strand of PVIH01017931.1, from coordinate 19,439 downwards.
TTGGTTATAGTTACTCCAAGGTATTTAATGCTATTTGCAGCTATTATAAAGGGTGATGTTTCCCTTATTTCCTTTTCAGCCCTTTTATCTTTAGTGTATAGAAGGGCTACTGATTTTTTTGAGTCAATCTTATATCCTGTTACATTGCTGAAGGTATTTATGAGTTGTAGACGTTCCCTGGTAGAATTTTGTGGATCACTTATGTATACAATCATATCATCTGCAAATAGAGATAGTTTCACTTCTTTTTTAATTTGTATCCCATTAATCTGCTTTTGTACTCTTACTGCTTTAGCTAAAACTTTGAGGACTATATTGAATAGATAAAGGGAGAGAGGACATCTTTGTCTAGTGCCTAATTTTAGTGAGATAGCTTTGAATATTTCTCCATTAAGTTTGATGTTGGCTGTTGGCTTCTTATAAATCACCTTTATTATATTGAGATATTTTCCCTGTATTCCTGATCTCTCCAGGACTTTTATCATAAAGGAGTGTTGGATTTTGTCAAGGGTTTTTCAGCATCTAATGATATGATCATGTGGTTGTTTTCCTTCAGTTTGTTTATATGATGGATGACTTTTATGGTTTTTCGTATGTTGAAACACCTCTATTTCTGGGATGGGTCTCCTCAGTCATGGTGAATGATATTTTTTATATATTGCTTTATACGGTTTGCCAAAATTTTGTTGAGAATTTTAGCATGAGGGTTACCATTCATGAGTGAAATTGTTCTATAATTCTCCTTCTTTGTTGTGTCTTTGAGTGGCTTGGGTATTAGGTTAATTTTGGCTTCATAAAAGGAATTTGACAATATTCCTTCAGTTTCTACTGTGTGAAATAGTTTGAGGAGTAATGGTAGTAATTCTTCTTTGAATGTCTGGTAGAATTCTGCACTGAAATCATCTGGACCTGGCCTTTATTTTACTTGAGGGGCTTTTAATGACAACTTCAATTTCCTTTAGGGTTACAGGTCTGTTTAGGTAATTGATATGGTCTTCATTTAATTTTGTTAAATGGTACATTGCAAAAAGCTGTCCATTTCTTCTAGGTTTTCCATTTTTGTGGAAAATAGATTTTCAAAGTATGATCTGATAATTCTCTGGTTTTCCTGGTTGTCTATTTTTATGTCCCCCTTTTCATTTCTGATTTTGTTGATTTGGATACTCTCTGCTTTTTGATTAGTTTGGCTAAGGGCTTATCTATCTTGTTGACTTACTCAAAGAACCAACTCTTTTATTTATTGATTCTTTGTATTGTTCTTTTTGTTTCAATTTTATTGAATTCAGCTCTAAGTTTGATTATTTCCTGCCATCTACTTTCAGGTAAGTTTGCTTCTAATTGTTCCAAGGCTTTCAGCTACACTGTTAGTTCTCTACTGTGGGATTTCTCTAGGTTTTTCATATAGGCATCTCCTGCTATGAATTTTCCTCTTAAGGCTGCTTTCATTGTGTCCCAAATGTTTTTGTATGTTATAGATTCATTTTCATTAAATTCTAGGAAGACTTTGATTTCTTTCTTAAAAACTTCCTTGACCCAGAGGTGGTTCAGCTGAGCGATATTTAGTTACCATGAGTTGGTAGGCTTTCTATGATTTTTGATGTTATTGAACTCTAACATTAGGCCCTGGTGGTCCAATATGATACAATGGATTATTTCCATTTTTTGTATTTATTGATATTTGCTTTATGATCAATTATGTGGTCAATTTTAGAGAAAGTTTCATGTGGTGCTGAGAAATATGTATATTCCTTTGCATTTGGATGGATGCTTCTGTAAATATCTTTTAAATTCTTTTGCATCATAATCTCTGTTAGACTCCTTATTTCTCTGTTGAGTCTCTGTCTGGTTGATCTATCCAGGGTTAAATGTGGGGAATTGAAGTCTCCCCCTACTAGGGTGTGAGAATTGATGTGAGATTTGAGGTTTAGCAGTGTTTCTTTTACATAGGTTGGTATCCTTATATTAGGGGCATAAATATTCAGGATTGAAATCTCCTTTTGACCAGTTTTTCCTGTGATGTTTAGTTGCTTTTAGCTTAAAGTTTACTTTGTTAGATATTAGGATGGCAATCCCAACTTGTTTCTTAGGGCCATTTGATTGGAAAATCTTTTCCCAACCCTTTACTCTGAGCCTGTGTCTGTCTTTGTGTTTAGGAGGGTTTCTTGTATGCAGCAGAAGGATGGCTTCTGTTTTTGTATCCATCTTGTCAGTCTGTATCTTTTTATAGGTGAGTTGAGTCCATTGATAGATATTAAGGGATATAAGTGACCACTGATTTATATTTCCTGTTATTTTTGCGGGTAGCTTGTATGTAATTTCTTTCTCTGGACTTTTCTTCTGTGGGGTTATTGATGGTTTGTGTTTTCATGGGTGTACCTGGGAACTTAGGTTGGAATTTCTCTCTAATGCTTTCTGGAGGGCCAGATTGGTAGATTGGTATTGTTTCAGACTTTGTCATGAAATATCTTGTTTACCCCATATATGGTGATTGATAATTTTGCTGGATATAGTAGTCAATGTTGGCAGACATGCTCTTTTAGTGTCTGTATAACTTCTGACCAAGACCTTCTTGCTTTCATTGTTTCCATTGAATAGTAAGGTGTTATTCTGATATGTCTGCCTTTATAGGTAGGTTGGCCCTTTTCTTTTGCAGCTCTTAAAAATTGTTCTCTGTTCCGTATATTTTATGGCTTGATTATTATGTGGCAAGCAGACTTTTGAGGGGGTCAAATCTATTTGTATTACAAAATACTAATATGTGTTTGTAAGCTTCTTGTATTTTTATAGGCATTTCCTTCTTTAAGTTGGGAAAGTTTTCTTCTATGATTTTATTGAATACATTATCTGTGCCTTTGAGTTGCTATTCTTCTCCTTCTTCTATTCCTATTATTCTTAAGTTAGGTCTTTTCATGGTGTTTCAGATTTCCTGAACATTTTGTGTTATGGCTTTTTTGGTTTTATTGTTTTCTTAACAGATATATCTATTTTCACTACTGAGTCTTCCACTTCAGAGATTCTACCTTCCATCTCTTGGATTCTGTTGGTTATGCTTGTATCTGTAGTTCTAGCTCTTTTCTTCAGATTTTCTATTTCCATCTTTGCCTCATTTTGTTCCTTTTTTTTTGCTTGTATTTCAGTTTTTAGTTTCTGGAATGTTTCTTTCATTTTTTGTTTTACTTTTTAAATTTTCTTTCAAAGATTTGTTCATCTCTTCCAATTTTTTTGTGTGTATTTTCTTCTATTTCTTTAAGGGATTTTTTTATATCTCCTTTGAAGGCTTCAATAATCTTTATAAAGTTGTTTTGGGTGTTGTTTCCTTCTGTTTCCTCTTCATTGCTCTGTTCAGGTCTTGTAGTTGTAGAACCATTTGTTTCTTCTGGTGTTTCCTTGTTGTTCTTTATATTATTATATGTATTTTGTACTAGTGTCTGCTCATGGCTTCAGCAGTTCAAGATTATGCAGCTCCTAATCAGTTGTGGCAAGAGAGCTTTTGTGTCTCCCATCTCCTCTGAGCAAGTGGTCTGCTTAATCTCTGACTCTGCTCTGGACAGGAGTCTGAATTTCAAAGCCTCAGTCCTTCTATGCTGATGCTGTTGGATCTGGGGCCATACATGTAAGGTCCCCTCTTTTAGGTGTGGCTGGAGGAGCCCCTCACAGTCAAACCCTAGTCCTGTCTGCTAAGGAAAGTCTGAGATCTAGCTTTATGGATTGATCCTTGTTCTAGAAAGCAGTGTCCCGGATGGGTGATCAGGCACTGGAATCTGCTCACCTCTGGACAGGATCTGAATTTCAAAGCCTCAGTCCTTCTCTCGAAGTTTGACCTTTCAATGCTACCTGGCAGTGGTATGTCTATCCCAACTCTATGTTCTGCTAATGCCCCTTTAAATTGTTTAATTTTAACTGGAAACTAGTTTACCACTCTAGTGGTATTTCTAGTTGTCACATTTTTGTGATGTAGAAACGTGTACTACAGGCTTCCAATCATTAGTGGTTCTATAATGCATAGAACAGTCTCCTTATAAGCTGAAATTATTTGACTCAAAATGTCTGTAGTACTCAATGTGATTTAAAATTATTTATTCATGTATATAGAAACCATACACATACACATAAGACTCATTACTGACCATGTAAATCTATGTGAATCTCCATGAAATTATGAAGGTATAGTACTATACACATATCCTTAATATGTCAGAGGTGTGCCTTGATGTTTTACTCCCACAGAAGTGTGAAGACACTAGGTTGGGATATGTGTTAGTGGGTAAAATATTTGCACACAAGCATGAGGACCTGAGTTTAAACCCTAGAGCCTACATAAAAAATGGGATGTGACCACACACGCTATTAAACTCTTGGGAGGCAGACTTACATGTGTTCACGCAGCTCACTGGGTAGCCAGTCTAGCCTATTTGGTGACTTTCACTAGGCCAATGAAAGTCTCTATTTTGGAAAAAAAAAGATGGTACTTGAAGGGTTGACACTTGAGGTTGGATGCTGGTTTCTTCATGCACACATTTGTACCTGCACCCATGTGTACACTTGTACACATATGAACATGTATATTCATGCCCACATATGCGAAAGTATGTAGGTATGCATGTACTTCTCTCTCTCTCTCTCTCTCTCTCTCTCTCTCTCTCTCACACACACACACACACACACATACACACACACACCTCTGAACAGATCTGCTCTCCTTGTCAAATAAAAAATGAAGAGATTTTGTGAGCATTCCTAATTCTTTGGACCACTTTTAATCAGGATTCTGAGCACTTATGTCCTTGTAAAGATTTCTTCCATTCCTAGACACAATTAAAGCTTCCCAGATGCTTCTAGGTTCTGGTATTGAAGCAGGATAGTGACAACTGGCCAACATATTCATGTGCTCTGTGCTGCTGTAAGACTTCAATGCTAATGCCATGTTTAGTTACTGTTCTTAGCAGCTATTAATGGAGAAACGAGAGGGAAACATTGGTTTCTTTTAAGGCTAATGTCTAGTTCCACAGTCCCACTGTGCCATGATTTTGCCTTTAAATGTAATCTCATACCAGCTATAATGGCAAATTAGTTTCTGTCTATTAGTGAAGTGATTATAGAGCAATCATAACTGAATGCACACACTATTAGGCTGTTAATTATATTTGTGGATGTCACAGCTCACTTTGTCTTCCTTCAGTACTCTTCAAGAGTTCTGCAATGTCTTTCTTCCTAAAAGGCATGTTTACCTGATGCCGAAATATGAATACCTTGGTGCATATTCTTTGAGGCAAGCTTAGAGGTGAACAGATGGTGGGAAACATTTTAGTTCTTCATTTTGTAGGCCTTGGGTAGAGCCCAGCTGAACAGTGAGTAACACTTACTGTTGATGGCTGTTTTCTAGAGAAGGCTTCTAACTGGGCTATCCATTTGCTTTTTAGAAGGTAGAGCTTTTGATCCCTGCCATTTATCTGTCATAACAAAAACCAAATAGTAATGATTTTGCAGTGACTCAGTGACTACATTTAGAGAAAATTTATTCAAGTCTACAGAGATAACTATAAAGGAACTGGTAACATTGCCCTTTCTAGAGGACAATGTGGGAAAGGTGAATATTTATTTTATTAGATTTGCTTTCCATGGTACGTCACTTCTGCAGCTTCCACATTGTAGTGTGTTTAGATGCAACTTGCTATTACAGAAAGGTAATTATTTGTAGTCAATAAATACTTATTAGAAACCTACTATATCCTTTAACATATAGCAATTCTGTAGAGCATCAGCTTGATAAAGCTTGACAAATGGTCTCTGAGTGTCAGCAGGAGCATTCTGTGACATGGAGTGAGTGCTCACACTCCAGAGTAAGGCATACCGGTGTTTGGAACCTGGGCTTTGCCAGCACATGACCTTAGCGTGTTTCTGATCATGGTTTCTCTGAACATGGATTTTTAACATATTTAAAGTCAGTCTTTATGTGGTCGCTTATCTGTCCTTCTAATCTGACAAATGCTCTAACCACTGTAGCTCCCAATGTCTCTATTGAAATGCAGGCTAAATATTGCTATACTTTTAAGATTTTTAGCATGACATGTAGACCTTAGTACTGGCCACTGAATAGTAAAGACTATCACAGTCACCATTGCTACCATCTCCCTCACTCTTACCATATATCATTACCATCTTATCATCATATTAGCATAACATTATTTCACCATCAATTACATCACTATTAGATATCATCACCATAGTCACTGCATCATCACTGTTGTAGGCCATCCTCACTATAGCCATCATTACATCATTATCATAGTCATTACATTGTCACTATTATGTACCATCCTCACCATAGTCATCATTATGTCATTACTATCATGAATCACTATCATGGTCCATATCACCATTATCACCATGAGAAAATAAACACTAACTCACTAGAGATATTTATTCAGAGACTAATTGACTTCTTTTATAATAGTACCTAGAATAGTCACTGAACTCCATTGGATTTATCTATATTCTTTTGTGATACTATGCATAACATTCTGCTGGCTAGAATTTCCAAAATGTAGCAACCAGGCAGCTAATATATGTAGACTGAAGACTAGAGCACCTTCACACAGCGTAGGCCAACTTATCTCTTCTGGGAATACATGAAGCTGACATCCGAGAATCCCAATTAACTTGCTATAATTAAGGCTAAAGTACTCTGCTTTAAAATGTGTGTGTGTGTGTGTGTGTGTGTGTGTGTGTGTGTGTGTGTGGCATGTGTTTGCTCTCAAAATCATAGTTGCCCCTTTTAAGCCCTCTCTAAATTTCTATATTTCTCTAAAATATCTTTCTTGAATTAATTCAGGCAAACATTCCAGAAATGCTATGTGAATTCTTCATGCATCTGCTTCTTTTGCTTGTTTGTCTCAGGTATAGGACCATCTCCCCAGCTATAGGACTGCTCTTGACACCTGTGTAGCTGGAGTTTGGTGATACCTGTATGTCTCTTTGGGTCTCTATAATCTTTGTTGGTTCTGATCTTGAACCTTCACACCTTGTTTCTGGCTTCAAAATGTACTTTGAAACAGCTTAAAGTCTTTACTCTTATTTGCCTCCTCTACTAACAGGGTCATTTAGAAATTTAATTTTATCTTCTCAGTGTGAAAGGCTCACCTTCTCTCCTACTTTTCATGGCCAAGTCACCAGTGGATATGACAGAGTCCTTTTTTCCCTTGCTAAGTTATGGGAGAAAATTAAAAGAGTTTATTTGTTTATTCTGCATTATTCTGCTATTCTGTATAAATTTTAGTTCTCAGAAATGTAAGGTAATTAAAATAAAAAAAATTTAAACTTCTCTTTTGAGCTTTATGGCTGTGTGTGTTTCCTGTGTCTTGGGTCAGGAGATGTCTTCATTGCATTTGAGTACCTACCATTTTAGACAGGTATGTCCAGACTGGTCCTTTGAAATGAAGAGTATCTCGGTTACATACAGTGTAAAGTGCCTTAACTCTCCCAGAAGAAGGGAGGAAAAACTCCCAAAAATCTTCAACAGAATATTGTAAAGGCCGTATATCAAGTAATTTATTTTTGAGAATTAAGAAGTTTCCTAATGACCTGCACAGTCTTCTATTATTAGTTTTTTAATTTAATTAAACTTCCCCTATCTTGTTAGTCTACTTCAATTCCATATTTAAATAATAACAACACCTATTAGAAAACATCTTAAGATTTAACCCTCCAAAATAGGAAGATTTAGTTTCCTAAAATCCAGGTACAACAGCGTCCCTAGGAGCTGAAGAGGTGGCTTGGTGGGTAAGAGCTCCTGAGCTCCTGCTGTGGAAGCATAGAACCTGGAGTCAGGGCCCCGGTGTCGCACAGAAAGAACAAGTGTGGCTTCCTGTGTTTATAACCTGTGCTGAAAGAACAATCAACGTCAATGATTGTACAGAATATCATTTACTAGTGGAAATCATGACTTCCTACCGAGTGATAGAAAGAATGTATAATTAGAGCTGGGTTTGGTGGCTCACATTTCAAGTGTAAACACCTAGACGTCTTCAGACCAACCTAGAATGCAATGCAAGGATCTGTTTTCAAAGAAGAAAAGTATTGCTGGGTGTGATGAGTTTCTTATCCATAATCCCAACACTAAAGAGGGCGAAGCAGGGGATGATGAGATCAAAGCCTACTGGGTCCACATAGTGTTAGATGAGCTTAGACTATGTATCAGAACTCTGTCTTAAAAGAATCAAATTAAAGACTGAAAGGAAATTTAGGTAAAAATGTTTTTAGCTGTATTTCTCCCATCTCCATTTTTCTCTTTTCCTCCCACTGTTCCTTTTTTTCAAAAATTTTATTTCTTTTCTATTGACTCTTTATTTTTGCATGTACATATATGCTGATCTTTACTATACATAATCTCTTTCCCATTTTGTTATCACAAATGATAATGGTGACCATAAAAAGAATAGATCAGTAAAAGAGAAAACTGAGTGTTTTCTACTGAGAGTTTTGCATGTTTTTTGTTTTTAAGCATAGAACAAAACCCAGCATGTAGGTTTGACTAACTTCTTGCTGCAGATGAATGAACATTGACTGAGGTCACATAATTTGCGGCAGCTTGGCTGCACAGCACAGAATGTGACTTTGGAAGTGTGCCGCATGAGTTGTCTCTACTCAAATATTCCTCCAGTGTGAGAACGAACTGCTTGAAGTTCATTGTCTCCCTAGCACAGCCATCCTCCCATTAGGGGAGGGCTGCTGAGCATCACCAGATCAATCTGCTCCTGTGCTCTGTAGAAGCAGCCATCATGTTTCCTCTATGTTCTCTTCATTATGGCCTTTATCCAAGGGTTTGAGCTCAGTTAGTATGCAGTACATATGTGCTGACTGATTTGTCTTGAGGATTGAATGCATCAACATGTATCAAATCCTTTTATAAAACACTGACCACATGAGAGACAGTGAGATTATTTGTGTCCAGATTTGTAGAGAATGAAGATTGATAGAAGTAGGGGAAAGCGACTGTTCTAGAGAGTCAACACAAGATGAAAAACGTTTTACTTAAAATGAAATTTTGCTAGTAGTTATTAGTGTAGAATATTTTTAATAAAACTTTTATAAAATAAAGGAGAAAAATAAGAACTCTATAACCACATGGAAAGTTGTGGTACTCATCTAGGGTATTTTATTTAGCACCACCCATTTTCTTACAAATGATATGACTTTATTCTTTGAAGCTGAATAACAGTCCCTTGTGTATATATTACATTTCCTTATCTGCTCATCTTTTGATAGGTACATAGGCTGACTTCATTGGAACGTCATTGTAAACCTTGCTGTGATAAGTACAGATATTTAGATATTTCTTTTTTCCAGTTTTAATCAATTAATTAATTTCCAGATCCATCACAGTTTTCCTCTCTCTGCTCTCTTCCCCATCCTTCCCTCATCCCCCTAATCCACTTCTTTTTTTCTCTTTAGAAAAGTGCAGGCCTCCTGTGTATATCTGCCAGCCATGGCATATCAAGTTGCAACAAGACTAGAAGCCTTCTCTCCTATTAAGGCTGGATAAGATAACTCAGTAGGAGAAAAAGTGTTTCCAAAAGAGGTAACAGAGTCAGAGATAGTCCCTGATCTCACTGTTGGGAATTCTACAAGAAGACCAAACTACACAACTGTCACATATATGTAGAGGGCCTAGAGTCACATATATGTAGTCTCATATGTCACATATATGTAGTTGTTCATACAGGCTCCTTGGTTGTCAATTCAGTCTCTGTGAGCCCCTATGAGCCCAGGCTTGTTGATTCTGTGGGTTTTCTTGTGGTGCCCTTGACCCATCTGGCTCCTACCCTCCTTCCCACCCCTCTTCCACAAGATTCTCCAAGGTATACCTAATGCTTGGCTGTGGCTCTCTGCATCAGTTTACATCAGTTGCTGGGTAAAGACTCTCTGATGACAGTTGAACTACACACCAATCTATGAGTATAGCAGAATAGCCTTAAGAATCATTTCATTGTCATTTTTGCCAGTTATGCTTGGTTCTTATGCTGGGCTGGCCTTCTCTCCTTTGAATGTAAAACCAGGAATGTGTAGCTAGGTCATATGACAGTTCTATTTTTAGTTAGAATACAATTTGATCAAAGAACACATAAATCAATAGTGGACTGATCCAGTAAAACCTATGAGCCTTTTCCATGGTCTGTGATTACTTTATATTTGAGTAAGACAAAGGTAGAAAATATGGGTATTTTATGTAAATACTGTAGAGCAAAGCAGAGGCAGTAAGTTACCAACATTAGGAAATATTTGACTTTTGAAAATGATATATCAAATAGTACTTGATATAAGTAATAAGAAGAGAGAAATACTCATTAGTAAAATGAGATAAAAGTAGAGAGTGGATATCTAATGCAATAAACAGTAATGCCACCACCAAAAGCAAACTTAGCTGCCTGGTGTCCTGCCATGGTATACTTCCCATACTTTCCCAGAGAAGATATTCTTTACAGATTTGCATTTTGGGATGCTGGAATTGGGAACCCTCAGTATCTAGAGCATACCCAGTCATTATGGAAGACAGCAAATGACTTTTGTGTAGGATTCAAAGGCTGTTAAGTGTTCTGATTCAGAAGTGATTTGTGCTACTTTTTTTAATGCCTCATTTGCCAGATTGGATTTAATACCCCCACCAGCCAGAAGGAAGCCAGGCATGTAATTCTTCTTGTGAGTGAAAGGCAGGTGACTAGAGATGGACAGTGACTATCACTCAAATTGTCACACTCCAAATAGTCAGGGACAGATATTTGCATGCTTTATTCTTAGAACCAATGTGTTTTCTCTCTTATCCTGGGATAAAAGTGCAAAACTTCCAGTCAGTCCTCACAGTAAATCAAAGCTCAAGATCTTTGGGTAATTTGTGGTGGTTTCTAAATTGTGGGAGCAGAGACACAGGATTTCTATGTTTCTAGGTTTAGATGTGGGTCTTTTTCAGTCATATATTGTGGCTGAAAGTTTCTGTGAGCCATCTGTGCCTGCAGTCTGGAGGAATCTCTCCCATCCTCAGTCCTGCAGCTGCTTATACTTGGAAGTTTCTGTCCCATTTGAGCCTCTCTGTCTGGACAAAGCTCTCCCACCTGAGATCCCACAGTTGCTTATAAAATAATTACTCAAAGACTAGTATTAATTTCAAACTCTCTGGCCTATGGCACAGGCTCATTAATCTGGGTATTGCCATGTGGCTCCCTTTACCTGTGTTCTATTACATCTTGCCTTTTGGATGGCAGTCTGCAGTGTCTGTTTGATTTTGCCATTCTTCCTCTTTTATCTATGCTTGGATTTTCCACCTACTTCCAACCTGCCTTACCATAGGATAAACAGCCTCTTTATTAACAAATGGTAACAAAGTATATTCACAGCATACAGAAAGACATCACACATTAACGCATCTTTGAACTAAAAAGAGCAATAGAAAAGGACAACAGAGTAATCACTCTGGTTTCTACATGGTAAGCTAAGAAGATGCATGAAGCTTTATAGATTTACAGCAATTCTGAAATTCCAAGGCTGGCTGCCAAGGATGGATATCTTACCTTAGTCCTAGTTCTTCCTGAAGAATCTCTCTAGTCCATTGCTCTTTGTGATTCCTATGCTTCCCTTTTTGAGGTTCTTCCTTACATCTAATCCTCTTTCTCTCTATGTGTAGGGGGAATAGACAGTATGACTTCTCTTTGATTGGGCTGCTTCTTAAATGGTGTCCTATGCTCAGATAAGGACTCATAAGAGTTACTTCTCTATCTTGAAGAATCACCACTTTCTAGCTATCCTCCGTCTCCTCCTCCCTCTGGCACCTCCCCCTCCTTCATCTCCTCTTCCTCCTTTTTCTCTTCTTCCTTCTCCACTTCTTGCCTCATATAATTCTGATTTGTTTGCAACATAAGGCTGTTTTTAAAACTTCACAGATTTTTTCACTTGTTTATTAGAATCATCTTTATTTAATCAACAGACACAATATAAATATATGTGTGAATGTACATTTATACATGCGTGCAGACACAATCTTGACTTTGAGTGAAGACATGCTTTAAGTTTTATTCTTGGTTTCTTGTGGAATACTTTTGACTAAATCAAAGGATTTGCTGATTTCCTCTTAAGTTATTCAGAAAACTGTACCAAAAACTTCAAAGACTTACTCTCTATTTACCACTTTAATGAAGCCAGGTTTTCTTAGCTTTCATCCCTTAGAATAAAATCTTGCTTTTATCCTCCTCAGTTTGGAGTTGAGAAATATTTGCCTTCTTGAGTGCCATGTTTTCTTATGCCTGCTATTCAGTCTTTAGATGGACCTGTTATATTTCCAACATACCTTTTTTTTTTTTAACTACATTGCAAAGTGCAACAAACATCCACTGTGGCTAATGTTCTAGTCAGATGCTGGCCTTTCCCAGAAACACACATTTGGTAGGTGTGGGACTTGACTTTAAATTATTGTTCTCAGTGTTGTGATGTTTAATGGCTAGCTCTTAGAGGAAAAAAACAAAACCCCAAATGTCATGACATAGTGCTCCCCAATTCCATTGGTATAATTTCTCCTGCTATGTCATATCCACGTTACCACTCTGACAGAATAAAAGTAGGTGATATTCTTATCAAGCGCTTGCCCATTGCATAATGTGGAGTGCCAGCTTTCCCTCTGTCTTAAAATATGCTGCTTACATGCAAGCCAAAGCTATATATTTTTATTTCTGTTTCAGTCCTCAACTTCTTGCTACCAATTGTTATGTGACAACAATCAACAAAGGCACTTTTAATAAGCAGAAGAATAAAGCTTTATTTTCCACTCACAACCAAATTCATCCTGAAAACTGCAGGTTCCGTATCACAAGATCCAGTGTACCAGGGATGACACCACCAGGAATGAGGCAAATCACCCTTAGAGGAAAGAACTGTTCTGGAAGGCATAGTATTGACAACCAAGGAAGTTGTTCTCAAAAGGGATTATGCCATCCCCCAAATCAGCAGTCAGAACCAATGACAAGAATGCAAAGACAAAAGGACATGTGGACCTACCACACACTACCTAGAAGGTAGGGGACAAAAAAATCTTTTTGTAAACACTAACAGCCATTTCAATCCCTACTAGAGATGCCCTGGGAAATCCAACTTACTAAATGACCTGAGTCATATGTTCCCTCCACTCCTGTTCTTCTCCATTCAGTGCAGAGGGTTTTCATCAGTAAAACTCAGAAAATATACAATGGATAGTAATTATGTTTTATCAAGTTCTTCCCATTGTGATCAATAAAAATTTTGCATTGTTATTGCAGTAACAATGTATTGCATTATACAATATGATAGCTATGGTTTAAATGCATACACATTTAAGCACAGATTTGAAAAACACAAGAAGGAAATAAAGTTACTGTTACAGCAGAAAAGTTTGTGTGTCCTTTTTAGTTGTTATAAGATGTCCCTTGACAGTTGCTTTCTGTTTACTGTTCCCGATGCTCTCTTTCCCTCCCTTCCATGTCTGTCAAGTCTCACGGCTGAAGTGTTCTCAGTGTCTGTGTTTACCTTTAAACTTAGGACGGATTTTTTAAACCAATTTCTTCTCTTTTCTGACTATGTCTTGTTTGTGTTGTTACAGTAACTTAAACAGGTGACTATGGGAACCTTCTATAGTTCTCAGTTATTTTACTTTACTGTGACTTCATGATGAAAAAAATCATTCAATGTTTACAATTTATATTAATATTGTCATTTTCAGTAACAGAGGCGTGTTCAAGTCTGTCTTTCCACTTGTGCTCCTTTAAAAAACCTAGATCATGCCAGTTGGGTGGGCTGACTGCTAAATTTAGGTAAACATCTTCAACTCTGATGTTTCCTTGTCCTACAATCAATCTAGAAAAATAACAGTCATTTCTTTCCACATTTACTTTGAATAATGGAATACACTTATCTTTGAAGTAATATTCTTTGATTATTATATATGAGTTTTTACTTTCTCCTCCACACTGAATGGATGTGAGGATAACTTTAGGAGGTGATGTTACTGACCTGGAGTTCCACAGTTGCCACAATCAGAGGGCAAACCTGAGTTATATGTGAACTGTCTCGATTTTCTCTTGTTAACTCACTGGATGTTGGTTATAGAAGTTGTAGAACCCAAAAGTTCCTACTGTTCCAGATTAGGAAATAAAATGTCACTGCAGAGTAATACTCGGTCTACTTTAGAAATGAAAAAACCCAGGAGTCTAGGCAAACAGTGTTCAACATCCTAGATTGTAGAGAGCAATGGGAGGGAGTCTTGAAAGGGATGCTAATCATGTGTCAGTTAGAGTCTTATTAGAATGATGGCTGTATATCTAAATCTACATCAAGATGACTTGGAAGCCTATTTTATTTTTAAAAGGCATATCATAAAGTTTGCTATATTTTAAAGAATTAAAATTATATTTTTGTAGCAGTGGGCATGGAACTCAGAGCTTTGATAAGAACTCTACCACTGAGCCACATTCATAGACCAGGTTTCACAGTGTGGAAAGCATGTACAAAAGAAATCACATGGTGAGACACAAAGCCAGAGACTGGAAAGGGCCAGACTTCCTCTTTCAATAAGCAGCTGTTGCAGTGATAATCTAGTTCAGTGAATGGCAATCCTGTGAGTTGTCACTGACGCATTCATGTGGGTTGTGCCCCATGGCTGTTGCTCTCTCTCTGGGCCTCTCTTTTTAAGATATTCCCCATCTCCCAGAACATCCCCAGTGACAGCACAGGAACTGTGAGGCCAAGCAGCCATTTTAAACTCATAACAAGAATAATAGTAGAAGAATTTGTCTAATGATTTGTCTAATGTTTCAGTTGCTACACTTTAGAAAAGCTAACCTTCAGGTGACAATTACTTGGTGAGGCCCAGAGAATCTTTATTACTCCGTGCTTCTTGAAGCTGTCTGCTGTAGACATCTGTACTGAAAAAGGATAATTTTCTTCAAGGAGAGAGTGGGGGAAACAGAAATTGTTTGCCTTACAGTTTATTTACATGTCAGAAAACATAGCAATCAAATATCGAATTATAAACACAGCATTATAGAGTTCTTAGTTAAGGAGGTGCTGTGGTGAAACCTTTCCACATGTGGGCATACGTGTGTGTGTGCGCGCGCACGCGTGCACACGTGCATGTGCGAGAGAAAGAGAGAGAGAGAGAGAGAGAGAGAGAGAGAGAGAGAGAGAGAGAGAGAGAGAGCGCACAATCAGTTTTTACCCCATCATGTGGATCCTGGAGATCACACTCAGGCCATCAGGTTTGATGGGAAGCCCATGTACCTATGAAGCCATCTGGCTGGCTTCTTAGCTGTTTTCTTGTTGCTGCCTATCTCCAGTGTCCCTACATTCATAAATTAGGAAAATGACTTTTAAACAAACAAGTCTTTTCTTCTATGTCCTGCTACAGAAAGGTTTCCCTGACAAGAGTCGTTTCCTACCAGCACAAGAATTGGCCCCTTGGAGTTTTTACTCTTTGTACTTATGACTAAAATAAGTAACTTCCATATTAATAATTTTTGTCTGAAGCGTATAAGCTACACAATTGTTCACATTTATTTCATTCACATCTGTTTTCCTCAGATCTAGAGTAGTATTTGGCACACCATAGAGATTTATCTAGTATTGAAAAATAAATAAATTAATTTATCTTTTGAGTTCTTGCTGTTCTCTAAGGGACCTCATTACGGCACTGATGATGGTCTCCTGTTCTCGCCATTTGTGAGGGAAGTCTCATCACAGCAAACACTGGGCTGAACTTTTAAGATCCTTAATTTGTGGCAGGCACTCCTCGAAATGAATTTCACAATGGAGGACTATGTAAAATCCTTATAAAAACTCTTCAAATCTGCATGCAGATCTAGGCTTGAGAAAGCTAATCAGACTAATGTGCCTCACATCAATGATTGTTAAGCTTGGCTGTTGAAAGTGAGAATGAATGAACATGTCATAGTTTTGTTTGTAGATACCTTTCATATGCCCTTTTATTAACAATGTAAGATAGGAAATTGTATCAAATACACTAAATCCTGTTCAGTGACAGTTTCATAAAATCTGATTTCAGTTAAATATCTTGGGGACTCATTTGGGTGAGGAGCACTTGGCAAGACACATTAATTTTTCCAAGGTATATACCACAGGCTAGCTGTCATTCTAGTCAGAAAACTCCATAGGGTAGAGTACAAATGTGAAATATTAGACATTCCTATTGAAGCTTCCAGAGTTTACTATGCTTGAAATCTGATTGTCAAAGAATGCTTCCTTTTTTAGGATTAATGGTTGATTTTTAACTAAGATACCGGGGAAGCAAAGAAAATCTAAAGTATTTCATGTGCCTAACCAAATCTATTCATTTGATTTCTGCTCACAGCTGAGAGTTGTCCACTTACATAGCATGGTTTCAGAATTCAAAATACTATACTATCCGGCTGTGGCTGGTTGCTTTCAGACCAGATACTATGTAGCATCATTCCTTGGAGTTAGATCACAAGGGCAGAGAGAAGTTTGTTCAGCGTGTTCCACCATCATCAATATGAAAATGAGCATTCCACCATCATCAATATGCAAATGAGCATTCCCACTAGGGGAAGCTATTGTACGTGTTCCACAAACACATCAGACCATGGAATTCTTTCTTTTTCCTGAACAGACAGAGCTCTTGATTAATGGTCCATAATATACATTCATGGAAATGTTTTCAGACAGTGTACTATGATCACTATGACTTGATATAATCTTATGACAAATATCACTGGGTTCTTCAGTTTTCTCCATCTTTTTTAAAAGAAAAAGTTCAAACCTATAAAATATGGACACAATGACATAATAAATATCCACAACACAACATCAAGATTTGAATTTGAATCATTTACTTTTGCAAAGTAATAGCCTCTTTCCTTTTGGTTATGCATAGCTACAAAACACAGAACCCATGAAAGTAAGAGTTCAGATTCTGCTCCATTGAACAGAAATGCACATACTGTCGCTTCTAAAAAAATTACAACCAAGTGTAAAACTTAGAGAAAAAACCAGCAATTGTATAATACCATCCAACTAGTATTTAAAGTTTATTCAGATGTTTCCCAATGTCTCTTGTAGCTGCTCAGAAAATTGAGATTTCAATTAGGTGCATAAAGTTTTCTCTCTCTCCCTCTCCCTCTCCCTCTCCCTCTCCCTCCCTCTCTCTCTCTCTCTCTCTCTCTCTCTGTCTGTCTCTCTGTATATGTACAATATAGGAACACACATGCATATCTTTTGTTTTTATTTTTGCTCTCTTTAAATATAGACTTTTTCTTTCAGCTACTCTTCTACCCTTGGCTTCTGAAGTGCTCTGGTCACCTGCCTTGTATACTACCCATGTTATCTAACTGCTTTTGTTGCTGTGTTGATTGACTTTAACGTCTACTCTGTACCTTTCCTGGAAGTCAGATGTAGATTTGTGATGAGACACCAGATGAACATTTTGACAAGACAGACTGACAGAGGATGGTCCATATATCACGGCCATCCTCTTAGAGGCACAGGGCATCAGATGCTTCTTTTATTTGTCATGCCTTTGACCTCCCAGTTAAGCAGGTAGCTTTCAGAAGTCTCATGTGCAAAGGTATAGTTTTTCCTTTATAAAATTTAAAGGACTGATGATATAATTCATAAGAATTTTTGAAACTTTTTCTTTTAGCCATACTTTTATTACTGATTTCAGTATTAATTGATTATACTTGCTTAAATCAAATCCTATATTAATTAAAGTATTGAGGCTTCAAGCTTTATACCTCATAGACATTAACAGGAATTATCTGTGGTGACATTACAGCTCTTTTGACTGACATTTGACCTAAGATGGAATAATAGAGTGATGATAAATAGAGATAAGATAAATACTTGACACATTTGGCAGCTTTTTATGACAATCTGAAAAAAAAATCAGCTTTTCAGAAAGATAAGGTTAGCCACAAGGAGAGCAAGGAACATACACACACACAATGAGGGAGGGAGAGAGAGAGAGAGAGAGAGAGAGAGAGAGAGAGAGAGAGAGAGAGAGAGAGAGAGAGAATAGCTATAAGAATGTCTTTAAGAGAAGGTTTCTGGAAAGGATCCAGTAAATCAAGGTATTTTTCTATTGGTACTTAATTTACATGTCTCCTATTGGCACAAAGCTCCTTTTTTTTTCTGTTGGAGCACAAATTCTGTGATTCTTATTGGAAGATGTCTGTGTCTCTACATTTCCTGGTTTCCTGTGGGTCACAACTCTCTCCTGTATTTCCTTAGTGTGTGTGTGTGTGTGCCTATCTGTCCTAGGCTTGTCTTTTATATATAAAGCATATTATTTACTTTCTTCATTATTATGAGAAATACCAAGCAGATGCAGCTTAAGCAGGAAAGGTTAACTTTGGCTTGCAGTTTAAAGAGTTACAGTCTAGCATAGTAAAGAAGAGGAAAACAGGTCGGTCAGTGGCAATAGGAGCTTGTCATACAGCTTGTGGTCCATTGGATAAAGAAGCAGAGATTATTTTGGTTGGAAGAGGGGTTAGTATATAATTCTCAAGGCATAAGCCTATAGCTTTCTGTTTGATTCATGTCCCAAAGTTTCTATAATCTCCCAAACAATGCTACTGAATGAAATGATCAAATATACAAGGCCTATGGAGAACATTTCATATATAAAGTATATGTCTTGAGACATATAGGAATCAAGAACTCTGAGGCAGCCACAGATAAGATATCCAATTTTGTATAGAAGATTCAGGCAAATATCTGGCACATGTTCTCAGATTCATGAGGAGCAATTAATAAAAGACTTGGCATAGAGTAACACAACAAGGACATTGCAGTGCTCTGAGCCAGACAAGCTCCTCCTGTACACCCCATCATCATCACCATCATTATGACCATCATCATCATCATTATCAGCAGCAGCAGCAGTAGAGGAGCATCACTGTGTGGTGAAGGTTGCTGATGGGTCAACAGATGGAGCTAGAAGGCTGTAGACAAGACTCGTAACCTCTGTGGAGACAGTGCTAGTAATGACTCCCCAACTCAAGCCTTTTCTCACTTCAAATGCATGCTCTACAAAAATAGACATTTTTTTTCTCTCACACAAACCTTACCTGGTATGTAGGAAGTGTCTGATAAACTTTCTTCCTTGAACCCAGCAATACCACTTCTGGGTGTATACCCTAAAGAGGTACATTCACACTCCAAAGGTATTAGTTCAACTATGTTCATAGCAGTGTTATTTGTAATAGCAAGAACCTGGAAACAACCTAGATGTCCCTCAACTGAAGAATGGATTAACAAACTGTGGTACATCTACACAATGGAATACTACTCAGCAGTAAGAAAAAATGATATCCTAAAATTCACAGGCAAATGGATGGATTTGGAGAATATCCTCCTGAGCGAAGTCTCACAAACTCAGAGAGATAAGCAGG
>PVIH01017930.1:0-40186 GCA_004025045.1 Sigmodon hispidus | reverse complement strand
TACATCTCTGAGCTCAGCACCCTGGGCACCCTCACAGGTGGGCACAGCTGGCTGTCCATTCCTACATCTCTGAGCTCAGCACCCTGGGCACCCTCACAGGTGGGCACAGCTGGCTGTCCATTCCTACATCTCTGAGCTCAGCACCCTGGGCACCCTCACAGGTGGGCACAGCTGGCTATCCATTCCTACATCTCTGAGCTCAGCACCCTGGGCACCCTCACAGGTGGGCACAGCTGGCTGTCCACCCCCCATTCCCTGAGCTCAGCACGCTGGGAAACCTCACAGGTGGACACAGCTGGCTGTCCACCCCCCATTCCCTGAACTCAGCACCCTGGGCACCCTCACAGGTAGACACAGCTGGCTGTCCACCCCCCATTCCCTGAACTCAGCACCCTGGGCACCCTCACAGGTGGACACAGCTGGCTGTACACTCCCACGCCTAACACAATGCATCAACACAGGTCCAAGACCTACAACTTCAGAGAGTAGGTTGCCCCCAGTCAAGGCCATCTGACAATTGCCCTCAATCTAGAGTCTCTCGTGATCCCAAAGGCAGAGGAGGAGGCTGTGTCCACTCCATCTGTCCACATGCCTGCCTGTGGGGAGGGGAGAGTCATGTATGCTAGAGGCTGCCTCCCCTGGCCCACTGCCCTGCAGCCCCACTCTCCCATCTGCTTCTACACAGTCAAGTTCAGGGCTGTCCCCCTGCCCAAGGACTCATTCAAGCCCAAGGCAGAACTATGTGGCTAACACTTTTCACACCAAGAGAGAAATATGGTTCTGGTCGCACTCCCTAGAAAGAATAGGGGGAAATGAGGCACCATCATCGGGTCATAGCTGTGAATGCTACTCTCACCCAGACTCAAGTCCTGCCCCACCCACCACAGGCCCAGGCATGGAGGAATTCAGGGAGGCAGGGATATGTGACGGAAGAAATAGGCTTGCATGGCTTCTCAAGGCTGTGTGGGTTACTCGGGAGACAATCTGACAGGAATCATGGGCCTTAAAAACACTGAACCTCTTACCAGCTAAAGCCTGGAAACACTGCAGCCTCAGCCTCAGCTTCAGCCTCAACATGGGCATGCCAGATGCTACACTGCACCTGTAGGACCTCAGGAAAAGGCACATGGCTTCTTTGGACTCTAGGAGTCTCTTTGGTGGAGACAGCTTACTAGCCTGGGTATACGCTGGGGCCTGTTGGCCAGAAAATACAACTCCCTGAGGAGGAAAACTGTGTATCCTCTGGGAATAGGAGGAAGAGCATGGAGCCTTGGCAGATGGTGGGGGACAGACACTGTCATTACTACCCATGCAGAGAAAGCCACAACTCCATCCTCAGGGACAGCATCACAGCCAGAGGCCAGCAGGTCCCAAACCCTATCACCCCAGCACAGAAAACACCAGAAGAGACTGCAGAAGTGAAGCGCTTCATTCAGTAACTTTAAAAAAAATGGCAGATACAAAAGAATTCCAGTATAAAATACATAGCAAACTAAAATATATTATGTTCATACTAAATCTGATAAGAAAAACATAATTTTATCATTGTGAATAACTTATGCAACAAAGTATGTTTTAGACGGTGACAGCCTGAGAGTTGCTGGAATAACAAAGCTTTGAGTGTGCCATTGGCAGAGTGTGGTCCCTGCTGTGGTCACCTGGAGGTCACATTCCCTTAGGATTAATCTCAGCTTAGGTGAGACATTATGACCAGGAACACTGCCTCTTCCCATTCAACCAGCTCCACGGGCCACGCAAGGCCATCCTGAGTCACAGTCTCCAGCTCCAGGAGCCATGCAAGGCCATCCCGAGTCACAAAATGTAAGACTAGGAGGGGTCCGCAAGGAGAAACACTCAGGATCGGGCACTGGCCACCCAGCTGTCCTCTCACTGGTAGAGGACCTTCACGCAGAAGGCCTCTTCGTTCTTGTCCTCGTGGTCGTTGATGTAGATCAGGATCTCCTCCTGCCCGATGCTCCCACTTGGCAGGAACCTCAGGCCAATGGTGTAGGTCTCCCCTCCCGCCACCTGCAAGAGCACAGGGATTTCAGCATCCACCTGGGCATCCGCTCTTCTGCAGCAGCTTCTAGAACTGTGCTGCAGGCGGGCACATGGGTGAAACACTCTCCACCCATGGCACATCCAGGCTGGCTGGAGATCCAGCACCTGGAGTAACTGGCCAACACAGTCCCATCTCCTGCTTCCACCCTCACAGTTCAGCCACATTTCCTCAGAGGAAATCCACCTGCCTGTGGTGACACAGGAGGTCAGGGTCTTCCAGTGGAGGGCACAAGGGTAATGATGTTCACCTGCTACCTGAAGCACCTCCCCAGAGGGTGTAAGGGTCCCCAGTTTCCCATAGCCTGCCAGCCAGAAGCAGATCTACTTCCTAATATAGCACCATCTCCCATGGCACCCAGCAGCCCTCGAGGCAGACCTGGAAGGAGTTCTCCTTGAACTGCAGAAGGTCAGGGCGGTCACTGTGCAGGTGATAGGTCCTCCGAGAAGGATAGGGGTTGGTGTAGGTGATCCGCTTGCTGGTACCCTTCCCTTCACCTGCCACCATGGTGATTTCAAAAGCCTGGGGGAGGGTGTGGATAAGAGACATGGGCCGCTGGCTCAACCTGAGTACTCCTGAGCACAGGTGCTCCGCCTGGCCATGGGTCCTGAGATATCCACCAGGAGAAGCCAGACCAGCTTTCTGGAGCCATCCCACAGAGAGCCTGGATCTGGGCAGCTGGGTCCCAGGGCCAGGTTACATCATCACCCACAAGACACAGAAGACGCCCTATAGTGCCTTAACCCCCACTTCACCCCGTTGTTAATACAGACCTTGGAAATGAGAGGCTGTCGGCAGGAAAGGCACACAAGCCATGATGCCACCAACTGGTGGTAGTCCATGTCCACCAGGTTGAGGTGAACAAAGCGGCTGCCAGCCCTCCTCGGCCTCACGCCCACATGAAGGTCCTGTACCCCGTGAGGCGGCAACACAAAGACATCTGCAGGGTCTGTCTTGAAGGACAAGGTAGAGGTCAGGGCACAGACCTCTTGTGATGATGCAGTTCCTGGGAGTCACCTCTTAATAATCCTAAAAGCCTCTGGGGTACATTTTGTTCCTTCATCCTCAACACCACATCCAGCAAAAGGCAGTTTTCAGAGACGGTAGTGGGGAGTGGGGAGGAGCCGTGAGCACTGCCACCAGCCACCCTGGTGACGTAGCCACCATCCCTGTGCCTCTGCAGGCAGGGCGGGAAGGGGTTCAGAGAAGCACAGACCCCCAACCCCACCCCCAAGAAGGGCCATACCTTCAGTTCCTGAGGGTGGGAGGTAAAGGCTTTCACTTTCCTAACAGTTTGTGTTCCCCGAAGGACAAGGGACAGACGGGTCAGCTGTCCTGTGACACAGGAGACATCCACACGCTGCAGGGAATGGAGGCAGACCTGCCAGGTCTGCACAGGCTCCGCCAACCAGCGATCCCTGCAGACAACAGGGCAGCTTCATGCATCATGGGAAAGAAGCTCACCCCTCACCGGGAGGACTCCAGCAGGAGGGCTGGGAGCCAAGTGGCCACAGGGCATGCTTCAGAAAGGCACAATGGGTGGGACGACTGTGCTCAGGGCTGGGGCTAGACACCCTTGCCCTAACCTGGAATCCCTGAAGCTGGGGCTATGCACAGCTTGTCCCAGGACAGTGTTGAGGGTGAGGGTGCTTGAGACATGCATGTCAGATGATGAAAATGTAAACTCTGCCCAAGGTGGCAGTTTACAAAACTGCATCAGGCCAAGCCTTGGGACAGTGGGGACTGTGGCTAGAGCCCACAAGCCTGAACCCAGAGCCTGACATCAAGTCTCAGCTCTGAGGTTCCATGACATGACTATATAATGGGACAGGGTGACACATGTTCTCAGGCTACTATAAGGAACCACTAAGGTGTGTTTATTCATAGGTGTGAGTGGTGCACAGTCCTTCACCCCCAACAGAACCAGCTCCCACAGTCCCCCTGTCAGAGGCCACACAGGGAGCATCCTAGGCCACTCCAGTGTTAACGGGCTCCCAGTGGGCTCCAGCTGGAACTGTTTAGCTGGGTGAAAAGCCAAGGCATGGCTTGACCAGTCTTCAAGAGCAAAAGATAAAAACAGCCACCAATCGAAGGAGTGAGCTCCAGTCGATCTCAGGGCTGACTCTGGGCCAGAAAGCTGCACCGTCCCTTCCTTGGAGAACATATATTATGTCCATCTCTTGGGCTACTGTGCTACTCTGGGAGAGAACATGCCATGGCCAGGGTCTGGTTGACCTCCAAACCCAGCCTGACTCATCATCACCCTCTTCACACAGCAAAGTACCAGCACCCGTGATGCCAGCCGGGGAGAGTCAGGGCCCGTGACGTCAGGCCCCCACTGCCTGCCCATCTTCCACCTTCCCCATCCATGTCTGTGCTTACGCATAGATGATGACAAAGAACTCTTTGACCTCCGGGCTTGGACCGCTGGCCACCTTAAGAAACACATCCCGTGGCTCACCAGGACCCTGCCAAACACAGCACGGGGCACGTTGGTTCCCAGCCACCTGTGCCCTCTGCAGGGCTGTGCCTGGATAGGCTCTGGCAGCTGGGAGAGGCAAGGCAGGTGTGCACAGTCTCTCCCCCATGTGATGCCTTAATTCTCCATACTCGTGGAGACTCACTGTTTTGCTCACTACACAAGAAAATCATAGCTTTTTGATCTTATATTGACCCCAATAATTATATTCCACAGATTATCTAGCTTCCTAACCAGTCATAATACAATTAGTGACCCCACCCTCTGCAGAAGGGCAATTAGTAAGGGCCTCAATTACTGCACTTACTTCATGCCTTTTTTCTTAAAATTTAAACTCAGATAATCAAGAAACAGATCTGCTAGCAGAAAATCTGAAAGCTCCTTCATGAAGCCTTTCTCATGATGCCAAGGCAGCCCTCCCCCTCACCCCAACCCGACAGCCCTGCAGAAGGAATCGTCATCATGAGATCAATGGGAGGCTGTGGGGATTCAGTGAGGGAGGGTGGGTGGGAGGGAATTCCCCAAAGGATCTGTTCAAGGTAGGGCTGACATGCCTGGCATACCATGTTCTGGCACTCACAGATGACATTTGGGTCACTGCATCGAACGTAGACTGGGGTATCCTCACCAGGCATCCCTACAGGAGCACCTGGAAATTGGAGAGAGGGATAACTCTGCACTTACACACACACACAATGCAGGACTGAGGATACCACCCTGACCCAGTACATTCCTCAGCTTCTTGTGAAGTTGTCAATCAGAGGGAGTGACCATACATAAGCAAAAGACCACCAACACAGCCATCATGAGGGTGCCACGAGCCCCACACACCTTCATGCCTCTTAGGGCTAGCTCTGGGTCATGGAAGCATTGAACTTTTTGTGAAACCAGCCACCAAATAGGCACCTTGTCACCCCAGAGAAAACTGGAAGCTTCCATTTAAAGTCATAAAGGCACGTCAGAACTTTGGGATGCCACTCGCCAGCCACCATAGGGAGATAACTCTTCCTGTTAGCTGAGCTTGTACAAGGGCAGCCACAAGAATGGATGGGACCTGCCTGGAAGTGTGTGCCAGGGAGGCAGGCGGATGGCCTTCTTCAAGAAAGTGAGTTCTGGGTGGTAGAAGCGGAAGACCTGGTCCACCACATGAGGCTGGGACTCCACGGTCAGGCACAGCATGGCAATGGGCCGGCCACTCTCCGCCCGGAAAAGGACCTGCAGAGATGGGCATATATAGCTTTGTGGACTGCTCTGCATAGCGTGAGGATCTCACCATCACCCCCAAAATGAGATGAGAAAGAGGGACAATGAAATGCAACTGGAGGTGCACAGGTAGGGGGATCAATGGACTGAATCCGGGGCAGCATCTAGGATGGGGTGCACTCAGACATGCCAATCCCCTAGCTTAAGTGAGGCATACTCCTAAAACCACCAATTAGTCACCCAGCACCAAGGGCTACTCCGGTCTCATTTCCACCTCCACAGGCTGGGACGTGTGTGCAGAAGCATTGCAGAGGGCTCTCACCCTTAACCTCGCCGGGATTCATGGTCGCAGCAGGTTCTGTGTTTAGGGACAGAGCATAGCATGGCTCTGATCCCAGGGCAGGAAAGGAGAAGATGCCTAAACCAAGGGTACTAAAACTAGAAATGTTCCTCTGTCAAATAGTTACAAAAACACTCACCTACATAGAACTAATGGACAGGTGGTGTCATGGGAGGAAGTTTTCTTTGGTCATTACAGACACTCATGGTTCACATGTGCACAGAGACACACGTATACAATACACACGAGACACACAGTGAAGAAATGAGGGCAAGGCAGGTGGGGAAGTGAGCTCTTTCTGAAAATACACCTTATATTAGTTTGAATCTGGATTCTCGTAAGTTTTCTTCCACTTTAAAGCTAACCTATAGCTGGCTGGGGTCTAGACACCCCGTCCTGAAACACAAGGCCCAGGGAAAGGCCTTTCTTCTCCCGCTTTGAGCAGAGCTGGCGGAGGCAGCAGAGCGGCCGGCTACCTGCAGCTGAAGAAGCCAAGATGAGTGTCTGGCAGGCCAAGCTGCCTAAGCCGTGGATGGAGCTGCAGTGATAGCCACAAAAGAGACAGCCTTGGGACAGGCAGCAGCATCTGCTTCCCGAACAGTAACAGCTACAACAGTAGCCATAGCAACAAGAGACAGCTGAGCAGCGGTTCCGAGTGGCCACAGGAGGGACAAGAATAGGTACAGTGGATGCAGGACGAGAGAGGAGAAGTGAGCTTGAAGGAGCCATAGTTCCTGGCTGCTGGGCCAGTTCCAGAGGCTAGCCAGGCTCACAGGGCCAAGGTCTCAGCTATTCCAGGCCCAGGACTGTAACAATGGCTACTCTCAGAGGTGCAGAGCCCTGGTTCCATGGCTCACACAGAACTAACACCAAGCTAAGCCCAGCTACCACAGGCCTGGTGAGAGCTGGAACTGCAGAGGGTGTTTGCTGCTCCTGCTGCTGCTGCTGCTGCTGCCCCCAGACTCCCCAACAAATAGCAGGGTGGGGGGGCGACGACGCTACAGAGATGGGGGCCTGAAGAGGGTCTCCTTGCTCAAGCAAAGGGACCCCAGCCAGCTGACCGGTGACAGGGCTAGTGCAGAGGTCATCTGCCACACAGAACAATGTCTATGTTCCTTCCACACAGGGTAAGCCAAGGCTCTGCTTGCCAACCAGATTCACATTATACCTTCTCACACAGGTATTGCATCCTGGTGAGCGCAGGGCAAGGGCTGCACGTAGCGAGATGCAGGAGCCGTCTGCCCAGACTACACTAAGCAAGGACACTGCTGTGGGAGGAAGAAGGGGACTGGAGTACCACAAAAGGCATTTTCCCACCAAAAGGGGTAAATCCATCCACGCTGGACCCTGTCATGGGCTGTGCCAGTGTCTAAGCACAACTGTGGCCTACTTGTTGGGGACACATCAAATCCTACCCAGAAGGGAAGGGAGGAGGAGGGGCCAGGGTCTCACAGCAGTCAGGCGTCACGTGCTCACGCACATGGCTTCTTGTACTTAAGACCCTGACTTGTTCCGAGACTAAAAATGTCAAGATATCCCAAGTCCTCCTACCTTGACATGTTTAGTGGGCATGGCACTGCACTTTTTAAGGAGTCCAGACTCCAGGTTCTTCTCCGAGCTCACGTCAGCAGGGGCCTGTGAGACACGGAGCACAGCAGGACAAATGCATGAGGGTGAATCGGCTGACAACCAGAATTTGAACTACCCAGCCCCGCTCCAGGGCATCACCATCCCGTCTGATTGCCAGCCTCACCCAGAAGAGTCAGTCATTGCTCTGTGGCCTGTCCAGGGAGCCTGCTGGACACCTGAGGAACTGGGACTCCTTCAATCCCACCCCCCTTTAAGTGACTGCAGAACTAACTGTTGAAGAGATCAGAGCTTCAATGTGTCCCTCCCCAGCAAACGCATACACGATTGGCATGTGCCTTCTCAGCACCTCTGCTGGCTCTGTGCAGCGGAGCACAAGCAGCAAGGGGAGGGACCAACCACAGGATGTGCAGGTAGGTGTGGCCTTCCCTGACACACAGCAGGACAGAGAAGGATCCAGGCTGCTGCACATAGCACTGAGTGACAAGCAGGATAAGCACCAGCCAGGAATAATCCCCTGGGGCAGACACGGGCTAATCTTGGCAAAGACAAAGGGAGATATTTGCAAATACAGAAAAAAACCGTTCTCCCCTTTGCCACCTGGGTGGACAGCACTTCGCTGCTCTGTCTGGGTCTTGCTTCACACCTGTGGTGGAGCCAGGGAGCCCACAGAGAAGTTCTGGTACTTGAAGGGGATGTGGGCAGTCTCCCGGGGTCGCAGGTAGAGCTGGGGTGCCAGGCTGCCACGCAGGTGGAACATGTCCTCCTCCAGGGGTGTGTGCAAGTCAGTGGCCTCCTTGAAGTACCTCCACTCCTGGCTGTCGAGGATGATGCTAGACGGACAGGGACAGGGACAATGGTGAGGACCATGGAGTATAACCCTGAGACCCTCAGATGAAGGGACAGGGAGCAGCCAGCCCGGGACGGACAGACAGACAGACAGACAGACAGACAGACAGACAGACAGACACACACACACACACACACACACACACACACACACACACACACAGCATGGCAGCCCTTACCTGAGTTCTGGGCTATCAATCTCGATGGCCACGGTGTGCTGAGTGTTGTGCGGATTTCTAAGTGCAAACTCAAAGAACTCAGCCGTGCCCAATGTGGCATACAGTGTGTGGTGGGTGGTGATGGCCTGGCTCAGTATGCTGGTGATGCTCTCAGCCTTGGTGCGCTCCCGGTAGGCATCAATGACCTGCAGGTCCCGGGAGTGCTGTGCACGGATGCTCTGCTGGGCCTAGAAACACAAGGGGCCACATTTGGAAATCAATTTCCCCTTCTTCAGCCATGTGATCTGGGTGTTCTACCTGTCTCCCATACTCCAGGGATCTCAATGTTGGTCAGAACATAACAGAGTACTACATTTCAGCTTGCCTCCATTTTAAAGGCTTCTAAGAGACCCCTTTAACCACCAAGGGAAGGTACCAAACACAGCATGGGGATTAGCAACAGTGATATCAAATAAGAAAGAAGCCAACAGGACTCACCCAGCAGGAACACCACATGGTGCCAAAGCCTGTCTGGGACAGCAGTTCACAGCAGAGACGTAAGCTCAGTGTGGCAGCCCAGAAGCCTCAGGCTGGGTCCACACCTGACAACCAGTCTGAGGCCTAACCGACTCCTGCGTCACGCCCTCACCATGCGGTGGGCTACATATTCTTGCATATTCTCCAGCTTGCCCTATCTCTGAGGCACTGAGCCCCTCAGATCCTATAGAGGGAACAAGATAGCTTCCTAAAAGACCTTTAGACATAAACTCATTCGAAGTAAGTAAGGACACTGAAGCTCTGGTCTCCGAGTGTGGGAGATCTTTTCAAACTGAAAATATCCCCTGGTGGCTGAAAAGTCCACTCCTCTCCTGGCCTGCAAAGGGGGTATAGGAAAGAGGGGCAGGGACTGTGAGAAAGAGTGACAAATTCTGGGGTCAGTGCAGAAGTAGGCTCCTCTCACCAGCAAGCTGATCCTGCGACTGCCTGAATCCTCTCCAGACTCCTGCAGGCGCACCAGCCGCATCCTTTCCAGCTTGCGCCTGTGGACAACATCTGCCTCCTGGCCTGCAGCCTGAGGCCCCTGGCCAGCTCGCGTGTGGGTCAGCAGCATGGCGGCCAGCTCGCTGTCCACGTCAGCCAGCTTCTGCGCTTGGACCACACGTTTTCCTATTGAAAGGGCCAGAGGAGGGGTCAGGGACAGATGTGTGGAGTACCAGCAAAGCCAGCGGCTGATCACTAGAGCCAGTTCACATGAGCAAAGAGCTTCCAGGGTGGATCTTGTCTGTGTCACTCCACTGATAAAGATGCAGACCTGGGGCCTGGTCTCTCACAGCAGCTCCCCTTTCTCAGCCCCTCAAGCCTGAGAGACCATTTACAACAAATGGCTGTTCAACATGGGTGATATACACCCACAAAAAGCTTAAGAAAGATTAAAAAAGGGGGCTGGAGAGATGGCTCAGAGGTTAAAGCACTAACTGTTCTTCCAGAGGACCTGAGTTCAATTCCCAGCAACCACACAGTGGCTCACAATCATCTGTGATGACATCTGGTGCCTCCTTCTGTATAGTGTATTCATAATAAATAAATAAATAAATAAATAAATAAATAAATAAATAAATAAATCTTTTTAAAAAAAATTTAAAAAGGGTTCTAAAGCACAGAATCGGAGCCAAAAGCAGCTTCCGGGAGTTGTCTCACATGAGGCATGGTACAGAGATGCCTTGGTGAAGCATGTGGGCTTGGGTTTGAATTAAAAATGGCGGGCTTTTAGAATGCAGCTTAAAATCTGCAATAAAACTGTTTCCTGAGTCTCAATGTAAGAAACAAGCTGCTTATGGTGGATTAAAGGTTTCTGTTCTCACAGGCAAAAGGGGACAGAGTCAAAGATTGATTCTTAGTAACAGCAGTGTTTTCTTGGATCAACTCTGTTTGCTGGAGGCAAGCAGAGCCGTGGCTTTTTTAACTGAAGTTTCCTGATTCAGTCTTAGAGGCAAAACACTTCTGAGTCTTTTGAGAGGCTTTGCTGCCAAATACTTAAATGGAGTTAATGAGCAGCAGACAGCTATACTTTACTTGATGATTATATGGAACCTAAAATTCCAGCGTGGTAACTGTGTATGATAATAAGCTAAAAAGCTAAACAGTATGAAGCTAGACTAGGAGCTGGGTAGAGCCAGGCAGCCACCCCAGTGATGCCTTTTATTCTTAGCTCCACACCCTGGCAGATTAAGGGTGTGGTCAGAAACAGAAATAGAGGAAACTAAGTGGAGGATTAAAGGTGTGGACAGAAACACAAAGTAATAAAGGGAGCTAGGTGAAGTCAGCTACCCTAGTGGAGCCTTTAATCCTTAGCTAAACCTTGGCAGATTAAAAGTGTGATCAAAAAGAGAAAGAAATAGAGTCGGTGGGTCAGCCACCCTAGCCAAGCAGAAGGTAGTCAGAAAAGATAAGAAATATGCAGTAGAGACAGATTTAATAATAATAATAATAATAATAATAATAAACCTGTAAATGGTTTAAGGTATGTTTAAAATATACGCAGGCTTGAGAGAGAAAAGAAAAAAGGATAGATAAAGTCCTTTAAAAAAAATAGAGTAAGGCTGGAGAGATGGCTCAGCAGTTGAGAGCACTGGTTGTTCTTCTGGAGGACCTGGGTTCAGTTCCCAGCGTCCACATGACAGCTAACAGCTGTCTGTGGTTCCAGGATCTGACACCCTTACACAGTTGTACATGCAGGCAAAACACCAATTCACATAAAATAAATAAATAAATATTAAAAAATAGAGTAAAAAGAAATAGTAATGAGCCATGTACAAAATGGAAAATACAAAGAGTGTCTGGATATTGTATATTATTGCCTTGTCTTTAAGTTTTTTGACTATGAATGAAGTAATTAAAGCTGATAAAAGACATTTGATTACAAATGCTGATGGATTAATCCAACCTATATATTTTGTAAGTGAGTTGACTTTTAAATTGAAATCAAAAGATATGCTACTTTGGAGAAGAGGTTTTCTCTTTATTTCTACAGAAAATGAGAAGCTGTGGATTTATTCCCAGCTAAAGAAAATAAAGTTTGATCAAGGAAGACCCCCTGAAAAGTCTCCAGTGGAAATGGATGTCCCAGATGATTCAGAATTTCAGAGCATTTCTGCTGCAGTTTCTTCTGAGTTCTGCATTCAAAACAACTTCAAGGAGACTGTCTGAGATGAACCAGTCTTACAGACTACTCCACTAAAGACTTATCTATAATCTTAAATTTTTCTTTGGATCCCCATGAGATTGTCAGTGCCCCCATTCAGCAGGAAGTAGCCTAGAGAACTACACCCACATTATCAAAAAATGGATTATGGATGTTTGTGTTTAGATGCAGTATTGGTTAGAAGCTGTTATAGATAATGGGAGAAAAAAGAATATTAGATTTGAGGTTCTTCTTGTTTTAAAAAGAGAAAAAGAGGAAATGTAGTGGGATTATGCTGGTGATGTTGTAAATATTTGTCCTGCCTATGGGTTTAATAAAAAGCTGACTGGCCAAAGGCAAACAGGAAGTGTGGGCGGGGCTACCAGGCTAAGAAAACTCTGAGCACAGGAAGAACAGGAACAGATGCCGAACACAGAGCCGCCACAGACACAACAAGGAGATGGCAGCAGACACTGAGGAAAGAAGATGAAATGCTGCTATGAGAAAAGGTACCGAGCCGTGTGGCTGAACAAGATGGGTTGAGTGCAGGTGAAGGACTTAGCAAGTTATATGCCCGAGCCCTAGGTCAGTCAGCGTGAAAATAATATATGCCTGTGTGTGATTATTTGAGGCTAAGCGGGGCCGAGAGTGAGACTAAACCTTTGGTCCAGGCCCGGAAAGTCCAGGCCAGAACCATTAACAACACCTGAGGAACCTGATCCTAGTCCTTAGCTAACACCAGTGGGTAACCTTCTAAAAGAAAAGCCAGATACTCGGGTTTATAATTGTATAATAACACCCTCTCCTGAACAGTGGTCTCAGGCAGGTGGAGATGGGAGGGGGTCACTGATGCAGAGACCTGCCCCTCAGGTCCTCAGCTCCTGCTGAACTCAGGCAGCACAAGCCCCAAATCCCTATCCAAAAAGGAGTTCTCAGAGGCAGCCTGGTCTCGGTGCTGCTCTCAGCTGCCCTCTGGAGCACACAGTCTCCCGTGGGCAAGCTCTGCTGAACTAGCCACAGGCAGCAGGCAGCAAGGCCAACACTGCCTATGCCCCCTTCCCATATGGAGCTGGGGCTAACAGTGCTGGTGGAACTATGCTTGGTGACAAGGCTACATCACAGGCTGACACCATAAGAATCCAGGTGGGACAGGTGAAAGAGGGATCTTCCCTTGAGGCCCAGGTCCTCCCCACTTGGAGAGCTTCCCAGGGCCTGGCTCCACCTGTCACCACACAGAGCCAGGAACCTGCTAACGTGCTTTCCACGGCGAAGCACAGTTGATCCTTCGCTCGCTCTCCACTCCCTGTTTCCAGGCTCCTCACCACCATTCTATTTTAAAACCATTTAATTGCTTTTTCAATGCCACAAGTTGGCTGAGATGTCTTAAGTGACCGCCTGAATGAACACTTTGTGTGTCAGAGCGCGGGTGTGCATTAGGAAGCCCAGCCTGGAATCTAGTCTGAGCAGCCTGCAATCATGGCCCAGGAGAAACAGCAGGTTGTGGGCAGCCACTCAGCCATTATTTAAGACCAGTTTAAGAAACAGCACATTCACCCCAATAAATGCCTTCCCTGACTCCAAAGCAACTAGAAATGGGGTTCTGGAAGGGTCATATGGGACCACACTTCCCAAAACACAAGAAGACCGTCCAACTCCTCAAGGTCTCGTGGAACTTCTAATCCAGAGCTCCACCCAGGGAATGTGGGCTCCTGCAGGGATCCCTCTGCCCATCACAAGCTGCAGGGCCCTGACTCCAAGGCTCTCCTTCCCTCAGTGGGTCCTCCCTTGTGCCGGTGCCTG
The DNA here is from genome assembly GCA_004025045.1 of Sigmodon hispidus. Classification (NCBI taxonomy): domain Eukaryota; kingdom Metazoa; phylum Chordata; class Mammalia; order Rodentia; family Cricetidae; genus Sigmodon; species Sigmodon hispidus. Next base: position 26,530 of record PVIH01017930.1, on the reverse strand, counting down.
TGCTGGTCAGAGGGGCTAACTGGGAATGAAGCACAGTGACTCCAAATGGAGAACCCAGGCCCAGCCTTACACCTCACCCTAATCTTAGGCATGAGCATGTGACCTCCTTTGCCTTAGCTCACTGAATATTAAAATGAGGGGCTGGCCTACAACAGACACAAACCATGGGTCCCCTGAGCACCTGCTGAGCCCACAGTCTCTTTCTGTTGGACAATGTACAGTTCTGCCTGGAGAGTCAGGAATCAGACGGGCAACCCCAAGGTCCTGAAACGTGGAGTCTAAAAATTCACAGAGCTCTAAGCCATGGCTCCGGCATCCTCTTCTCAAGCCACAGTCCAAGGCTGCAGTCCCAAGTGGACAGAGCTGGGACCACTCACATAAGAAAGCTCTGGGTGTCGCCATCTGCAACACCTGAGCAAAGGGCCCTGCTTAGAGTGCAGCCACCTCCTCCTTCAAACGGCAGAGGCTTACAGTCAAGCTCCTGAACTTTGGGAAGACTCCAGAGACCCCTGTGCAAGGTATTTTCCTCAAACCTAGGACTCTCCAGTCCAGACTCCAGAAACAGCTGAGTTACCAGTGAGGAGTTTCTAATCTGCTTTTAAACTCAGTGTCAGGAGTGGGGAGATTGCTCAGCTGACACTGTTTACTGAACAGACAAGATGCCCTGGGCGCCCATGTAAAAAGTCAGGTGTGACAGCATATGCCTGTAATCCCAGCATAGGGAGATGGAGAGAAAAGGATCTCAGGGGCTCTCTGCAAACTAGCCAAGCAGTCTAACCCATTAGTGAGCTCTAGGCTCAGTGAGAGACCCTACCTCAGAAAATAAGGTAGAACGCTGTAGACATTCAACGCTGACTTCTGGCCAACATGCATGCTAGGGTAATGGACAGTAATGTGAATACATACACAGACAGACATACACACACACACACACACACACACACACACACACACAGGCTCCTGCCTCACTGACTCACACACATCCCAGTTACCACCCAGCATATAGCCATAGTCTCAACTCACGTCTGGGGCCCCCTGGCATGAGGAGGCTTCCCCCAGAGAAGAAGCTGGCTCCGTCATTTGAGATGACCCGAGACCTAGATGGAGGCAGCAAACTGGAACCTCTTGCTCTCGGCTCACACGCGTGACCTAAATGAAAAGCACCCTCATAAGATGGGGTTCAAAGTAGGGACCGGTAGACCCTATCAGATCCTGCTCCATCTCTAGTATCTGACTCACTAGTATAATCAGGTGCCAAGTGCTGCAATCCAAATGCACCCTGCGAGGGGGATTGTGGGTAGGACACAGGCTTCAAGGCTGCTGGGTGAGATGATCCAGCCTCACAGACTGCTCCACTCAGGACTTGTCCATAATCCTAAATTTTCTTTGGGTCCCCACAAGATTACCAACACCCCCAATCAGCAGGAAGTAGTCTAGAAAATTATGCCCACATTCCCCCAAAATAGATTATGGATGTTTGTCTTTGTTCAGAGTGTTGGTTACAAGTTGTTATGGATAATGGTCAAGAAAAAAAAAAAAAACTATAGAAAGGAAATCAGATTTGGGGTTCTTGTTTCAAAAAGAAAAAAATGTGGGATAATGGTCTTACACATTGTAAAGTTTTGTTATTTGTATTGGTTTAATAAAATGCTGATTGGTCAGGAGCAGGCAGGAAGTAGAGGTGGGGTGAGCAGACTAGGAAAATTTTGTGAAGACAAAGGCAGAGAAGCAGTCACCAGCCAGATGCAGAGAAAGCAAGATGAGAATGATAACACTGAGCAAAGGTACTAAGCCACATGAGTAAACATAGGTAAGAATATGGGAAAATTTAAATGTAAGAGCTAGCTAGTAATATGGCTGAACTACTGGCCCAGCATTTAGTATAATATCAAGCCTCTGAGTCAATTATTTGGGAAGTAACTGCTAGGCATTTGAGTTTCTTGTGGGACGGAAACTACAGACGACATCCTTCCTCATTGTAGATGTGCCTGTTCTTCACCCTCTTCCTATTCACAGGAACATCTCAGCACTGGGCTCAGATGCATACCCACAGTCCTCCAGGTGAGCCACGCCTTCTGTCTGACCCAGGCTCTCCTGTGACACATGTGCTCTCTGGGTCTTAGCTGCCTGACAGACGCATCCTCATCCTCGTGGATGTGTGTTGAGGCAGATGGGGGCTTTTACCCTCCGTGGGGTCTAGTTGATCTGTAAGTACCTGAGACCAGGTGGTCCCAAACCCAGGGACAATAGCCTGGATTTCAGATGCTGAAGTACACCTGGGGACTCCAGCTGTGTCAGGGCCACAGAGACCACCCTTCCAGAAAGACTGGTGAGGGCAAAGACTGCAGCAGAGAAAGGCTGAGTACAGATAGAGTCGGTGGGTTCAGAGCAGCTCAAGTGGAGAGACAGAAACTGACTCCAGCGACCGCCAGGAGGAAGCTCCTCAGAGCAGAGGGTACCAAAGCCTCTTCAGCTAGAAAACTCACGCTGCAGTCATTTTTAACTGTCTTTGTAGGCCCTTGGCTGCCTGCCTCTCCTGCAGGCCACGACAGGTCCTCAAACCAAAGCTCAAGAACGCCCTGGAGCCCCACCCTCCTCTCGCAGTTGCAGGCAGATACAGAATCCCTGCTCAGCATCTCCCGAAGCCCACTGGGCAGACAAAAGCCAGGACAAGCCACCTGCTCACAGTCCGAGATATATACTTCCACGGCTAGCTTCTGTGTCCAGTGCTAGCTGCCACACTCCTGGGTGCCAGAGGCCAGGGCTGGCCTGCCCCCATACTCTCTTCCCAGCAGGGAGTCATTCTAGCCAGTGCCCAGGTACCTGACCTTCATCCTGCCCCCACCCCAGCTCCAGCATCGGTTCTATGGCTCATGACAATACAACAGCCTCAGCCCTTACTTGCTCAGACGCCCTTGCCACATCCCCACAGACACGCAGTCTCGGCTTCTCCACAGATCTAGCTGATGCCTGCTGCCATCTGGAGTCCCAAGATAGCCAATGTCCACTCTGCTCCACCAGGTGCCTATTTCCCACCCACCCACTCAGAGCTGATGCAGGTTCCTGGGCCTTGCTCAGCCCCTGTGAATGCAATGCGGACAGCGGCAGCTTGTGGACTTTAGGGTCTTGGAAAGTTCTCTGTCACGTCCCAGGGAATCACTCCAAGATGGAAGAAGCCTGGCACCTGCCTGTCGGAACACTGCAGCTGGCACACTGAGTTGGCAGGGAATTTATCCCACAGGGGAGGAAGCTCAGGATTTTCCCTAGCTTTCTTGACTACCATCATCTAGTGGCCAGGGGGTCCCTCCATCAGGCCTTAGATCTATGGACTTCCCACCCAAGTGAGCACTGGCGTATAACATATGACATACAATACAGACACACACTGCTCCAAAGACGAAGACTAGGGGAGACACATCGAGGTCAAGGTTCGTCTACATGGCATGGGTAGGTGACCAGAATTCTCCAACCTCAGGATCTCAGGAGGGTAGGTAGGTGGTGACAACCAGTACAGCAGTGACCTTGAAACAAAGGATTCTGCTGGCCCTGGTGCTGTTTCTCTTTCATGTTCACAGGGTCAGTTTGTCGATGAAGGAAATAAACCATGTGAGATGAACTTACCACCATGTGTGCTCTCAGAAACAGCACAGGGCAAGGGTACTGCCACTGAGTACAATCTGCCATCCTGATTTGGCACAGACTTCATTCCCCGCTGGGAAACAGAAGAAGATTGTGCTAGGGACTCCAATTCATGTGCAGCCGGGGTAGAAATACCTTCCTAGGCACACAGGGCTCCCAAAGTGACTCCATGGGGCGGGGGGAGCAGAACGGGTCACCACTAAGTGCCAGTCCCACACCAGAGCACAAGTTCATCACCATGAATGCTCTCTAAAATCTAAGCTTTGCCACCATAGGTCCCAAGGACATCAGCCCATGGCCTGCCTCCCTGGAAGACTTCTGAATAAGAGATCCAAGTGACCCCTGAGCCACCCACCTACTTCACCAGCAGAGGACAGGAAAGCAGCTCGTGGACCATTCAATCCTTGGAAGGACAAAAGACAGCATGAAAAAAAAAAAAAAAAAAAAAAATCCAGGGTCCGGAAGAAGAAACCATGGAGCGAGCCGCCGCCAAGCCAGCACGGGAGAGCTGGTGGTGGCTGGCACCTGTGTACTGTCCCACTGAGAGTAACACTGCAGGGTGCTGTGAGCAGGCCAGTACAAGCTTTGTGTCTGTCACCCGAAAGGCCAACACAGCCAGCATCCAATTTGCTGAAACATGACTGCTACACCAAATGGAATTACTGGTTTTATAAAGAAATGAAGGCCATAACATTTCCGCTACCTAACAAAAAAAATGGGGGTGTGGGGTGACAGGTGGCCCCACCAACACGGCAGCAGCACACTCGTCCTTCACCGGCAGCACGCACCAGTGTCCCTGGTGCCGGCCGGCTATCTCGGGCACTCCTCCCATGGGCTTATCTCCTTCTTGCAGGCAAAGTATGAAAATGACAGTTAAAGATAACATATAACATAGCCCATCTTTCTTCTGAGATAAGATTTTCAAACCTGGAGTCACTGCACATCTGTGGACCGGTGAATTAAATATAAAAGGAGCCGCAAGGGTTGGAGCTGGGCACATCCTGCAGCTCAGCTCCCTGAGTTGCTCCGGCTCCCTAGGAAAGCCTGCTCCTCACGGTGGCCTCGTTTGTTTCTCGGGAACCTAATTGAGTTTTGCTGTTTCTATACTGTCTATTTTCCAAGCTGCCTTGGATTTACATTTGTAAACAAGCAGCCAGAAACCTCCAACCGGACTTAATGAGCTGTGCGTTTGCTCCTCTGCCCCCGCTGCTCCGCAAACCCGTGGCTTCAGCACAGGCTGGATGTGGCCCGTGGGGCTCCTGTACTTAAAACCAGGCTGGCTTTTGAGGAATGGAAAAATCCCTAATAAGATGGCAGAGTTCTTGGTCTCGGCCTCACAAAGGCCTCCCACACCCAGTCCTGCACTTTTGATTTTAGCAGGAAGATTACCCGCTCCTTGGGGTACCCTCGAGGGAGGATCAGTAAGCATGCAGCAGCGCTAAAGAGTTCCCTGCTGGCTTCCCTCCTCAGGACAGGTGCCTGACCTTACAAGCTTAGATGCCTCTATCCATCCATCCCCCAGCCTTTTTGAGTGAAAGCCTCTACAGAGTCAAGGCAGGACCACCCAGAGCCAGCCCCAACCGCCTGTCCTCCTTGCTCAGGAGGGACAGTAACAAGTCCAGGCTATGTAGTCGCTCTTCTGAGGCACCTTGAGACAATGTCACCGTACTCAAAAGAAATGCTTTCCTCCTTTTGCTGTTCCTGAGCGACACAGAGAATTCAAGATGGTGATCTTCTCTCTCTGGTGGGCAGTTAAGGGGCTGAAATGTTAAGTCAGACACTCCTAGCACCTAGTTGCTGTTTGAAAGAGAAGATGACCCTGGACAAGCCTGAGGAATCTGGTGATTCCAAGCTCCCATCGGAACCCAGGCAGTGAATGCCTACCACCAACACAAGCACAGTGGTCAAGGTCAGGTGGGAAGCCATGATACCCAAATCTTGGTTTTTTCCATGGTGTGGGATATCCACAGTGAGGCCACCCTCCTGCTTTAGCTGAGAAAATGACACAAAACTAGGTGTACTAGGTGAAGCTGCAGGGATCTTACCCACATTGGCCAAGGTCAGGTGCAGCCGGCCCTTCACCACTGTATGCACGCCAATGGGCTTGATGCTTCCGAAGCCAGCCACATCGCCACTCACCACCATTGTTTCCTGCTCATACTCAGTGGCCGTGACCTCCAACTCATGTGAGACCTGAACAGCTGGCCGCCCTTGGCGGAGGAGGTGCTGCAGAGGGAAGGGAGACAATGCTGAGCAGCGGGGTCTAGCCATTGCCACCTCCAGTGCTCTGTAGAGAACAGCTCCTGACCCACCCAGAGAGAACCTGGAGGAGGAGGAGGAGGAGGAGGAAGGCAGGGCCGTGTCAGCTACAGAGCTCTAGTCCTCTACCACACTGAGGGGGAGCATGAGGCGAGAGGCCAACGTCTCACAAACATTAATTAGTTTTAACAACGCTCAGTCCAGTCTGGTGGCTAAATAAACACTGGGTGGCGCTGTGGTGTACCAAGGGCCTGGCAGGAGGCAGACTCCAAAGAGGAGAAGCACAGACAACCGAACAAGGCCAGCACTGGCCAATCCTCTGTCTGCATAAGCCTGGGATTTCAGAGAGAAGGTGTCACAGGGCCCAGGAGGGGGACCAGGCCAAGGTGTGCACAGCAGAGCCCACAAGGACAGGACAGGCCTCAGTGTGGCTGAAGGAGGGTCACACAGGGTCAAAGGACATGGGGAGCTCTGGACCTGGGCTGAGGCAGCATGATGTCCTATGTGCCAGTGAGAGGGTGAGCTGAGGGAGTGGCACAAAGGTCTGCCCCAGGACACCATTGGCGGGGCTCTCAAGCACGTCTCTCCAGCTGCCATTTGAGGCTTCTGCCTGAGCTCACACAAGGCTGGGACACCAGAGATGATTTCATAGGCTCCAGGCCAGCTTGGACCTGGTCAGCTATGTGCCCTGGAGCTTCCTCCTACCAGGCAGGAGTGTGGAACCAGACTACGGTCCAAGCTTCTGTAACTCATGAATCTCCCCACAGTCTCCGGGGGTGAAGGCACCAGACTGAGCTGCTCCAATCCACGCTGGGGCTGCCAGCCCAGTCACAATTGCACATCACAACAAGTGTACATGGCATCCATGGTTCAAGAGTCCCTGGTACTGGAGCTTTGCAGAATGACCCAGGAATATAGAAAGCCATCTAGCATTTGCAGGAAGCACTGTGAACAGTACAAGATGCTGGTTGTCTCTCACAGCAGAAGGCTGACTGCAAAGATGGCACCTCTAGAGGGAAGGGTGTGACTGTTCAGAGCCCATCCGGAGGAGTGGCCCCTTGGGGCCCCAGCTGCTCTGTGTATCTGAAGCCCTCATTCCACTGCTTCAGATGTGACATCAGGCAAAGAGCATGGGACCATCCAGAGTCCCAGTTCTTACGGTTATCAGTATGATTGTCAACTTGTCTCCACTGGAAATGTATTAGCCAGAGGTCACCCCAAAGTGGTCAAGGGCATCCTTAAAAGAAGCATGGAGCCCGTTGCCACGTGGTCCAGCCACACAAGGAGCCCTTAAACCCAACTTGGAGTCTTCTTTGCCTTTATACTTTAAAACTTAAATAGAGGGCCAAGAGAGGCTGCTCAGCAGTTAAGAGCATTTGCTGCTGCTCTTCCAGGAGTTCAGTTCCCAGTACCCAAAGGCAGCTCGTTCTCTCTCTCTCTCTCTCTCTCTCTCTCTCTCTCTCTCTCTCTCTCACACACACACACACACACACACACACACACACAAACACACACACACACGGGATGCTTGTGAGGCCTCTTATATTCTTCCCGAATCCTCTCTGTTGCAGACCCTGCCTCTAGCATCCACAAACCATCCCTACCCAAGGAGCATCATCTTCACAAAGGACACCAAGGCCAGGGATTTTGAGTAACAAGGTGGTGAGTGGAAGCCCAACAAGTTAAGAGAGGAAGAAGTGGCGGGGGAGAGGGGCTGGACACAGCCTCAGACAGGAGGAGTGCCGTTTGGGGGCCAGGCACACAGGGACCGGGGTGACAGCCAGAATCCATGGGTCTCAGTGCCCAGCAACCACCTGAGGACAAGGTGAAGGCAGGGAGCCTGGTGGACAGTGTGGCTGGGATCTAGGAGAGCTGAGCATGTGCCAAGACGACACAGGGCTGAGGCCAGCTCAGGCACTGTCATGGTGATGCTAAGCTGAGCCTCTGGGGTCCATCCACCTCACCACACAAGAGAAAGAAGGTTGAGGAGAAAGCCCAGGGAAGAGTGATGGATCCCAGTGTCTGAAGGATGAGGTGGGAAACACTTCTAAGTTAAACCATAGCAAACCATTCAGAGACCTGGGTGTAGCTCAGCAGCAGAGTGCTTGCCTGGCATGGACAAGGTCCTGGGTTTGGTTCTCAGTATAGCAAGGGAAAAGGAAATGTGCTACTGCCAATAGGAACCAGGTAACCACCCCATACCCAGTCATTTCCCCATCTGATGGGCCAGCTAAGGGCAGCACAGGGAACAGCTGCAGGGTACCTACCTACCCTTAGATAACCAACATCATCACTTTTAGAAGACTCACAAGGTGGCATTACCTATCAGGTCAGTATGGGAGAAAAAGCTCACCAAGAAACATATGGCTGTAGAATTCAGCCTCCATGGAGAAGACCGTCCCCTCAGAGGGCAGAGAATACTACACTGTTTGTCATTAGCGAACGAGAAGTTGGTACAACCTGGTGCCGGGCTGTGACCCTACCGCTGGGGACAGATTAAATGGTGACCCTGCCCTGCCCTGCCCGCCCCTTCAGTAGCCACTACCTTCATCTGGACGCCAGCAGAGCCAATGAGGAGCAGAGAATCTCCATCCCAGATGTCAACCTGCAGCGTCTGGGCAGCCAGGTAGTGGGTGAACCAGCGCTGTTCGCCTGGCTTCAGGAACCCGGGATCCACCATGTACCTCAGCTGGAAGCCGGGAGAGCCTGAACAGAGAAAGCCCAATGGGTCTGCAAGTAATTGGGGCCATTTATCATCTTTACGTGTTAGGAGATATTTCTGCTCTGGTCATGATTACTAATTTCTGCTTCCGTCACAGTGACAGTTAATAAACACATTAATCAAAAACATCATAAAATATCCAAATTAACAAAGCAGAGAATCTGTTCTGGAGTCTAGACTCCTTTCCAGTGTGCACAATAAGCTCCCAAAATAAGACTTATGGGTTCCACCGAGTCCTGATGATGGATGGGGATGATGCCCCATGAGGCTCTCTAGGGAGTTTATTATTCTATACATGGAACTTACTTAAAAAGAGCACAGTCCACATGTACTGTCAAAGCTGGGTCACATGTGCACGCACACACGCGCCCATATACTCAGACACACACACACACACACAAAATAAAATATTTATTTATTTTGAACCTGCCCCTGCTGGCCTACCTCAATGTAGGACACTAGCTTCGAGACATCCCAGGTGCTTCTCTGGGGCTGCACCTACCACTCAAGCTGACTAATTCGGTAGCTAGACTGCAGCCTCTGCCTTTGAAGAGACGTGGTCATCGATTCTGAATCAACAGAACTGATGCTGGGATCAGTGTTAGTTAAAGTGTGTGAAGCAGCAATGCCAAGAGACACTCTCAGCAGCATTTCCCCCTTCCGTCAATAGTGCCAGTGAGAGCTGACAAACACCAAGGAGCAGACAGGAGGGAGAGCGCAGGCAGCTCCCCGTGGGCCGCCCCTGCCCTCCCTGCCCCATGTCTCAGCTGCACAGAGTGCACAGAGCAACACCCTGTCTGAGGTCAAGACAGATGGCAGGCATCTTTTAGTGGAGGAAAAGTGTGTGATGTGAGGCAGCACAGCCTATAATGCTAGGCTCCAGCCCTGAGAAACGGGATGGAAAATGGGTGGTGTGGGACCCCAGGCATGTGTCTGCCTTAGGTCATCACTGGGGTGGGGAAGCAAGAGAGGGACCAGAACGAAGACCTAAAAGGAACTAAGTGAAAACTGTCACAAAGAAGACAGATAAGTCACACTGTGACAGCTCAGAGGGGACCACAGCCAGTCCCGAGTCCTCAGCTCAGGTCTGTTCACAGACAAGAACCTGTCAGAGACACACAGGCTCTGAAGCAACCAAAGCCTGGGGTTCTTATCACATGTCAGACCACAGCGGTGAAGCAGTGCCGGCCCTTAGCAAGACCTGTATGGAATGACTGCCCCAGAGATATGAGGGAGATGTCCACCACATGCTGCCTCAGCTTCTTCTGGGACATCCTGAGTCCAGCATATCCCAGGCTGTTCCCTCATGTCCCCAGCCACCTCCCGACACCACATGGCTGACTCCCCTGCTTCACACCATGGTATTCACCAGCTGCCAGGCCCCTTCCATGCTACCACAGAGTCACCCTGAGCAAGCACTGGCTATGCTATGCCAGTTGCCAGGCCCTGCACGAGGACCATGAAGGAACAGGACACACAGGACCTATGCCTGTGTGGCACTAAGTTGGAAAATTTGCCACTGAGCACAAAGTCAGGGCAGCGAGGCCTGGGGCTGCTTATTGTTGCTCCTGCCAGCCATTCATAACAAGCTGGCCACCTCTTCACACTGTGGGCACAACTCACTGTGTTCCTAACCAGCCAGGACCAACAGCTCTTTGGCTGCTACAGAACCTGCTACAAAAGAACCTTTGAGAGTCCTGTGTCATCCCTGAGGGCTCAGAAGCTGTGATGCCACCAGCCACACTGCAAGGGATCCACAGACAAGGTTTCTATCCTCCCCAAGTTGAGAGTCCTGTCCACTTACGACTGCCCTTCCTGCCTACCTCTTCCTGGCCTCCTCACCCAGACACACACACAGGCCCATGCCGTGGTGGACACTTCTGATTCTGGTGAGTTTCCTGATTCAACCAGCTATCCCTTCATGATTCACAAATGTCTCCTGCCCTGGACAGGTGTTCACAGCTATATCAAGTGAGACTCTTTCCACCCAGATGACATCCAAAGTTCAGATGAACTGCAAAGGCTGTAAATACCTGGGCATCAAGTAAGGTAAAAACTGCAAGGCACGTGGGGGGATGGGGGGCATAGAAAGCATGACGATGAAACATAGCTCTTTCTATTCAAGGGCAGATTTACCCCCGGTACTACCTACCCCATGGGCAACTGCAGATAAACACCCAGGAACAGAATATGAGTACACTCAGAACATCAGGAATGCATGACTACATTAAGCCACAAAGAAAACCTTGGTACATCCTATAAAACAGAAATAATACAACTCCAATCTCTGAATACAACACCATAAACTAGAAATCATTAATAAAAATTTAATCAAAACAAATTCATCATAACCTATGTCAAAGGGAATACAAAAGGGTTTCTAGAAAGCCTGACTTGGTGGCACACACCTGTCATCCCAGCACTGGAAAGGTGGAAACAGGCAGCATCAGGAGTTCAAGGCCACCCTGAGCTAAGTGAGATCCTTTCAGAACGAGAAAAAGGATTTCTAGACAAACAATGAAAGCAGAACTTATCAGAGTGGCTGGGACACAGCAAAATCATCAAAGAAAAATTCACAGCCCTCTGTGCCATATGTCTACAAAACCAGAAGATCTAAGAAAAATAAATTAGGTTAGCTGAGAAAATTGAGAAATTTATGGCCAAAAATACCAAAAAGAGGAGCTGGAGAGATGGCTCGGAAATCAAGAGCACTGGCTGCCCTTGCAGAGGTGTGAGACTGACCACACCGGCTACTTCTGGGCTGCTATTCCCACCACAGACTGATGTCCTCCTTTGACCGTCGGTCTGCGGGTACCTTTGCCAGTGAGGTGTGGTGTTCGGAGACACAAATAGATGCTGGTTTTTAATCTGATCATGTTATTTGCATCTTTTAATCTGAGACTTAATATACTAAGTGTTATTGAAAGAGGGCTCTGCTGGCTGTTTCTGTTATTTCTCCCTGTTCATTCCAGGGCCTTGATGGCTTACTCTGTGAGGGGTGACGGACCATTTCTTAGCTCTCTTTGCTCATCGATGTCTCATGTAAAACTTATTCTTTCCTGTGCTGTCTTGTTTGAGGTTATCTTTCCTCCTGTGTATATCTATCCGTACTTATCGTGTGCAGGGCTGGCTTCATAGCCTGTGTATCTATCCACATGTATCATGTGTGGTGCTGGCTTCATAGCCTTGAGTTGTGAGGTCTGGAAAAGGTCTTCATTTTGCCCTGTCTTATCTCTCTGTCAATTCTAAAAGGCAACTTTGCTGGATACAGCAATCTTGGTGCCAGCTGCCTCCTCACGGAGCTTGAAACACATTGCGCTCCAGGCTGGTGGTAAACACATTATCACTAAAGAGTCCAGGGAACCAACACTGCCAATGAATGGCGTCCTCCCCTGGCCTTGGGCCTCCATGTGGAGTGACGTCCTTGGCTTTTCCACTCTTGCTCCTCGGGAAGGACCAGCCCATTCAGCAGCGGGGAGGGAAAGGGACAGGGCTGTCCCATCCTCCATGGTCCAGGCCTGCTGCAGGGGGAGCCAAGGCTGGAGTCCAAGATTGCTGCACTTGACCACAGGTGACCCTACCACCACGGCAGTCCAAGCACTTCAGAGGTGGAAGCCAGAGGCATAGCTGGCTCTCGGACTGTACGTTCTAACTGCTTTGTTATAAATGAACATAAAGGAAAGAGATGTTTTGATCTGCACCGTCTGGTACCATTAATTCTGACCTTGGAAAGAAACAGACCGCTCTGTCTCTTATGCCTGCGATCCCCAGGGTGACCACCCCAGCAGAGGCCTCCTGCTCCGTTTCCAAAGCATTTACATTCACCCCCCTGTTACGCTCCTCTTGTTTGTGCCAGGTTTTGTCCTGTCCGTCCCATGCTTCCTGAGCTGAATAATTAGACAGGTCTCCTGAAGGACACTCTTCTTTTCCAGCACAGGCATGAGCACGATTCCCTTCAATCATGCTAAGTCTTCACACACGGCATTATCTGTTGTTCTGAATAAAACCATCAGCCACTTCTAGTTTAATGTCTTCACTGACTCGGCACTGGAAGTGTGTTTTAATTTTTCTAATCAGTTCAGAGCATTTGGGGGAGGAGGCAAAGCGGCGGATTTCTGACCTAGTGGTGTTAGTGTCCGAGAATGGCATAACATTTGAAGTCAGCATGCTTACTGAGGTTAGCATATAGCTCTAACAGAAGTCACAGCATCTTACCACACACCCTCATTGTGCTCTGTTCCCATTCCCATTCCCTACAAGACCTAAGGAAACCATCTTTTCAGGCGGTATTTCCAACCATCCTCATGGATGCATTTCTGCCTGAGAGGTGTGTGAGACTTGCCTGTGCTGGAGGCCTTGTTCCATCCCTTAAGCCTGGCAATGTTTCCTTTGCCACTTGGGCTGCATGCGAGCGTGAGCACCTCTCAACCTGGAGTCTCTGACCTCGCACATGATGCCCCTCGGCCTCTGATTCTCCTGTGCTCCTGAACCACGCCTGCCTGTCTCTAAGGTCTGGCGCCAATGTTTCAAGGTTGCTTCTCCTGGGGCTGGAATTGGGGTGCAGTCTCCCCATCACTGTGACCTCCAGTGACAGCAGCAGTTCAGACCCCAGCACGAGACCATGAGATGTGACACTGAACTAAGATGAGAAAATGCAGCATGTATGTTTCTGGCCTGTGCAGTTAAAATCCACTAGTGTAAATTAAGCCAGGAGCAGTAAGCCACAGCCTACCTGGGGTACACCAAAACACCATGTCACTGTTTATCCTGACTGTGCCAAATGAACCACATCTCACAGCTGCTGAGGTGCACAGATCACGGGAGCATTTGCTTGTCAAGCAGAGGTGTCCAAAGCAGACTGTGACCAAAGTGTCTTCTCCTGAGAAACAGTCACTCGCAGGCAGTGGGCACAGTCTGTGGTCCCAGAATCACTGAGAGCCCATGCCCAGTGGGCACACATGGTGGGCACAGTCTGTAGCCACAGTGCCATCAGGAGCGGAGGCCAGGGCTTGCCATTGAGAGCCCATGCCCAGTGGGCACACACAGTGGGCACAGTCTGTAGCCACAGTGCCATCAGGAGCGGAGGCCAGGGCTACAAAAAAGGTGTCATGCCACAGCCACAAAAACTCTTGTAAAAACCACAGACCTACATCTAAGCCCACACCTGGACCTCACCCCCAGGGCCCAGGAAAGGAAGGAGCAGACAGCCAGGAGACAGAAAGCAAGTCTAGACTGTTGCAGAAACTTACAGGGCAGCATGGCCTCACGATGAGGAAAGAGACTGACCTCACTACAGACAGAAGAGCTAACAGGTGAGGGCTCCGCCCACCATAGCAGGGGCTCCATTCCTGTCCATTTCTGTCTTTAATTGCAATTATTGTGTGTGTATGTGTGTGTGTATGTGTGCATGTGTGTGTGTGTGCATGTGCATGTGTGTGTGTGTGTGTGCAGGCCCACATGCCCATGCACGCACACAAGCCACAGCACACGTGTCAGTTTCCTCCTCCCACCACGGTCATCAAGCCTGGCGGGAAGCACCTTTGACCACTGCGCCCCTTCACAGTCTGAGGCCCGAGACTGAGCACATGTCTTCAACTGTGAATGTTTGCAACTAGTATAACATTAACAGGATATCTAACATATTAGGGAACTACTTTTAATTCTTAGATGGGATGTTTTTTAAAAGCAGATTTTTCGGGGGCACTATGTAAAGAAATACTTGTAATGGAATTCACAAGAACATTGTGCTGCCCTGTAAGTTTCTGCAACAGTCTAGACTTGCTTTCTGTCTCCTGGCTGTCTGCTCCCTCCTTTCCTGGGCCCTGGGGGTGAGGTCCAGGTGTGGGCTTAGATGTAGGCCTGTGGTTTTTACAAGAGTTTTTGTGGCTGTGGCATGACACCTTTTTTGTAGCCCTGGCCTCCGCTCCTGATGGCACTGTGGCTACAGACTGTGCCCACTGTGTGTGCCCACTGGGCATGGGCTCTCAATGGCAAGCCCTGGCCTCCGCTCCTGATGGCTGACTCTGGACCCTGGGCAAGGCACTTGGAGCTTAGTCTTACACACACCCATCACACCATTCCCTGAAGTTCCATACAATACACCCCTCCTAAGAATAACCATTATGGGACAGAAGTGGGGGCTCTGCAGGTGAGACCACCTGCTGCTTCTGCAAAGAGGTTGTTTTCCAGGCTCTACACTGGGCAGCTCACAGCCACCAAGACTCCAGCTCTGGATCTCTTCTGGCCTCCATGGGCAGGCGCATGTGCACGCACACACACACACACACACACACACACACACACACACACGCACGCACACAGAGGAGGGCACAAACACACAGATACACAGACAGGCAGACACATATACAGACACACAGAGACACATAAACACAGACATACATATATACACATTCAAATTAAAAAAGAATTAGAAAATAACAGCCCCACACAAAGCCTGGCACAAGCATTCTTGCATCCATCACTTACCAGCATCAAAGGAGCCATCTTTATTAATGGGGACGAGAACATGGGACAGGGAGCTGGTGTTGCTCTTGCCTGTCCCATCCAGCTTGACGAGCTGCAGGCGTGGCGTGGTCTCAGGTGGAAAACGGTAAAACTGGAAGGTGAAATACACAGTCTGTGGCCATGGTGCTCCTGGGCACTCCTGAGCTGCTCTGAACACAACGACAAGGAACTGATCACATATCCACAGAGAAGCTCTCGAGATGTGATGTGCACAGGGACGGGGCAGGCTCTGCAATCACTGAGATTGGCTCAGTTACTGCCAAGAACAGCTTTGTCAGGTGCCATGACCTCCTGGCCAGAGGCGCTGCCCTCAGCAACACTGAAGTCTGAGAACAGGTACACATGGGGCAGGTTTTAATTCATCCCGAAGACTGAATGAAGAGGGGCTTCCGGTATTTACAAAGGAGGGTCCCAGAATAATGTGAAAACAGATGGTCAGTCTGAGGTAAGCATGAGAAAAACACCAATGTCTGAGATAAGGTGACTGATTACAGATTCAGTTGTGGTGGTCTGAATGAAATGACCCCCATAAGCTCATAGGGAGTGGCACTATTAGGAGGTGTGGTCTTGTTGGAGTAGGTGTGACCTTGTTGGTAGAAGTGTGTCACTGTGGGGTGGGCTCTGAGATCTCATCTATGCTCAAGCCACACCCAGTGTCTCAGGAGTCTCAGCTACCTCTCCAGCACCATGTCTGCCTACCTACATGCTGCCATACTTCTCATCATGAAGACAACAGACTGACCTCTGAACTGTGAACCATCCAGCTAAAGTTTTTCCTTTATAAGAATTGCCATGACCATGGCGTCTCTTCACAGCAATAGGAACACTAAAATAGTCATTACACACCATATACCCATATCAGATTACCAACCACCCCATAAATGCACACAATTACTATATCTCAGAAAACAGATAGATGGCCCTGTACCAGCGGGCAAAGCCTGAACACAGAGCATGCTGAGAGTGAGACCTTCTGCATAAGGGAGCCAGGGAGCACGATGGATGGGCACCTAGAGACTACCTGCTGAAGGCAAGAAACTGCAGCACTATCTCGTTCCCTCGGAGACAGTCCGACTCCTCCTTCTGAGGGTTGAACCTCACGGGATCTGTGGGATTGATAGCTTCCACTGGCTGCTGGTTGGCATCGAGAATCTCAGGAAAGCCAGATGACTGCAGGAGCGCCATGGCAGCTCTCGAGAGCTGGCTTCTAGAGCTGAACCAGAAAAACCCTCAGCCCAAATCCCAGGAGGTGCTAAGCACACCTCTCTACTCATCACAATCAAAGGTCCAAGGCCTCCCGCTTCAAGCCTCACCTCCTGGTCTGGGCTCCCACAATGATGGGAGCATGCAAAGGCATGAATGGAAGTTCCTGTAGGTGGTCGACAGCAGATGTTTCCAGAACCAAGGACGTCTGGCTCAGGTCAGCTTCCAGGTGAGAGACCCTGCCCTCAAACACGGATTCCTGATGAACAAAACCAGAGCTCCAAGAGTGCAGTAAGAAAGAATCTGCCAACGACGGGCCCCAAAGGTGCTCAGGGCTAAGGGTTTACTGCCCCAATGACTTCTGGGAGGTCGTCAGCTGAGCAACTATCAATATAGAAGGCTTTTTATTCAGGTAACCAATGACTGATTTTGGCATCTGTCCCATGCAATACCTGAACCAAACTAAAAATAAAAAATAAATAATAATTTTTTAAATTGTTTTTTTTTTAATCTGTAAGTCAAGGTTAACCAGTCATTCTGTATTTTATACAGCAACCTCATCTGTGAGTTACAAAGCAATGAGTAAGAAATTACAAATTTTATGAGCAGGCCAGTACTACAGAGACACCTGATATCTGATACCTGAACACCAAATGCCAAGCAGCATAGCAAGACATCATATTCCTGTTTGGTCTCAGATTCAAAATGGTAATAAATGTCTGAGGTGGGATGTCAGGCACCACCTACTCCTCCCGTCCCCTCTCATCACAGCCCATATCACAAAGAACACCCCAACCAACCAAACATCTCATCAGGAGGTGGTGAGCTTGTGTGGGATAGGGAAGCAGGACAGGGTGGTACACTTACGGCCTGGAGCTGGGGACCCTGAGGGGACTGAGGGCTGTCCAGGGACTGCAGAGGGGGCTTGGAAGAGCTGCGTGGAGCCAGAGACTGTGGTGAGGCTGCCAGCTGGGAGAGCGACAGCTGCAAGGCAAATGGTCTTGGGTGAAATGTCCCGAGTGTGCCAGGCAATGCACAGAGCTCCCAGCACACAGAAGCACGTGCATGCCTGCGGAGAGCACATGGCAGAGGAAGATGATCCCGGGCATCACCGCTCGGAGTGGTGCCAGCACTCTGCAGGCCAGCAGCTGCTCTGAAATCCAGAGTCCTCCAAATTCCCTTAATTTATGATTGTGGTGATCTCTGGGTTTGCTGTCCCTGCGCCGGATGCCTCCAAGGCTCTGTCCAGCTTCCTGTCTCCCCACCAAGGCAGTGATCACACTAGGTGATCAACACAAAGTCTGGGGACAGAATCTCCACCCCCACTTCCTCAAAGCACAGTGTGCCTCAGTCTCCTCACCTCTGTCAGGATAATAACAGCCTCAACAGCTGGGCTACTGTGAGGATTACACGTAAGTTCAATGTACTAAGCCATCTACAAAAGTCTGTGTTCACAAGTGGAAAATAAATGCTAATATCCAAAGGTAGGGGTAGGGTGGGGCTCTGGGCTTCACTAGGGCATATGTCTCTGGTCACAGCTGGACTCTATTTCCAGTGCAAACTTCTGAGGGATGATGGCTACCAGCAAGAACAGTCAGCCCAGAGGAGGACTCGGCAGGATGAGAGGAGCAGCATATACCAGGCAGTCTCCCAGGGGCATGGGAAGGGTCTTTAGGGTCCATTCAGCCCCTGCAGACGACTAGGCTGGAAGGAGGCAGGAAGCAGCCCACAGTCTGCACCTTGGATCTGGCTTCTTTCAGGATGATACTGAAAGCCATGCCACCAAGGCCACCCAGGGAGAGTGGACATGAGTCCCCAGCCTGTTCAGCTGCCACTGACCCAGTCACTGCTCTAGAAAAAGCCATGCCACCAAGGCCACCCAGGGAGGGTGGACACGAGTCCCCGGCCTGTTCAGCTGCCAGGGACCCGCTCATTGCTCTAGAAAAAGTTCTAGACTATGGAAGTGAATACTAGCCGATAGGCAGCTGGCTGTCCAGATGTCCTGCCCCTGTCACCTGTGGTCCAGAATCTATCAACACCATGTGCTTGGCCCATCGGCCAGCTGCTGACTGGTGTCTGTGCCACTCTGAGAGGGGTGAAGGCCGGGCTCCAGTGTCTCAGGCAGTCAGTGGCTCTGACTCAATAAGCCTCTCCACTAGGAGAACGTGGTATCATGGTATATAAAGTGTGAATGGCAAGGTCCAGGATCACTAACTGGGCAGCAAGCCTCCAGAATGGCAGCTAGACCTTGAAGTCAGTTAGTTGAGACAGGCTGCAGGCCAGTGGGGGAGGGGGTCAAAGACACAGCCCCAACATCCAAGTAAGTCCTTTCTTAAGTCCCGAAGCCTTTGACCTCTTATTCTAGAATATGTGGGAGGCTTTCCTGAGCCTGAACTTACCCCTGGTCCCACAGGAGAGTCTTGGATCGCAGAAAGATCCTGGGCTGCTGGTGCTGGTGTGCCTGAGGGGGTGGGAAGGAGCACAAGGTGCCATGAGAGTCTGCAGGGCCCAGAGCCCAGAATGCCCGTCCAGCTGGGACCAGCGCACTTCCCTACCTCATCCATAACTGGCTGTTTGCAGAAACTGTGGCCAATGGAGCTCCTCTGAGCTGGAGCCTGGAAGCGAGGCTGCCTCATACCCACTCTGCTACTACCTTCTCTCTGCAGGAAACAGCCTTGCCATCGTGGGCCAAGTGAGACAGGACCACGGTTCCTAGACACCCTGGGGCTCCTGGTCTTGGGCTCTCTGACACACTGCTCCACAACCACTGCCTGGGAGTGCCCAGCTCTGAGGCATGCCTGACTTAGTGCTACCACCTCCTGAGCATAGCCCAATCCCCAGGCTCTCCTCACTCATGATGCAGGTGTGCCTTTCGGAGGTCTGCCCACAAGTCAAGGCCAGTCCTCCACTAAGTTCCCCAGAGCAAGGTGCTGAGAAGAGCTGTGACCCTCCAGAGACCAATGCAATGTCCTAATGGCCCAAGAGGCCCTCTGCAGAGTGACGACTTCCTCTGTTTGGTCATTGCCCTATAGTAGCACAGAAGCCAAGGCAGAAGTAAGGCTGAGGTTGGTCTGTGCAGATGATCACAGCTATGCTCCATCTTACTGCCGCTCCACACACGCCACCATTGGCCTTCCCTTCTAAGTCACTACTTCCTGCCAATAGAAGAGGCTGTCCCAGTGAGATTCCAGCCCCCAGAGATTAGGAAACCTGTGGAGTGTCCTGAGTGCTGTCCCGAAGATTACAGCTCTCATCTCCAGCTTCATGTCCATGCCTTGCCTGGACCACTGCAGTCCCCAGTGACGGGACACTGACCACTTCTAGGGAACCTTATTCCCTACTGGACTTGGCTTTGTGGAAATACCCTGCCCACTCCCCAGGGCCTTCTCCAGTCCTCATGAGGCTGATGAGAGATGCCGGCACTCACATAGCTAGCTCTCTCTTCCTCCCATTGGGGCCCTGATGCCCTAGTTTCCATGCGGCCCACAACAACTGACAGGAATGCATCTCTCATAATTCCCAAGCAGACAGCACGGGTGGGCAAAACAGCCCAATGTCTCTGCCTCTGTATCACCTGCATGGGAGAACGCCTCCTGCTGCATTCTGGGTAGCAACAAAACAAAAATAAGATCAGCACACTTGCTACTGAGGAAGAAACACAGAGCATGCTGTTTAGATCCCATACTGCAAAGGCCTTTAGACCACACAGTGCCTCGTCTCTTCTGCCTGCTTTCCAGAGGGTCCCTTAGGAGATGCTATAGCTTGTCTGAGGCCTCATGGGGGGTCTGGTGAAGGTCTTGTGATAGCTCATCAATGAGGACAAGATAGCAGGGAGTTTCAGGAATAGAAGGGGTAGAGCAGTCAAAAGAGGCTTCTGCCTCAGGAGACCTAAATGCCCAGATTGGCCTGTCCAGCTCGTGGCCCCACTGCCACCTGAGAAGTATCCACATAGCCACTTCCTCTCCTCTAACATACCACCTAGTAGGGTTCCCAGTCATCCACACTCTGCTCATGGCCAAGGAGCTTGTGATCTGAGAAACCTGATGCTTTGCTTTGGGGGAGCCAGAAGACAAGCCCAGCTGGCTGTTTCCCAGGGACAATCTCAGCTCCCTGGAGACAGATGTGGGTGCTGCTACCCAGCTGGCCACCCCACGGTGCCTGGCCCAGGTACCCAGGTCATCCTCGGCAGCTCTCTCTCCTAAAACAGCCCAAAGATGAAACAGAAACTTTCTGCTTTGTTCCCCCCCTAAATGAGGGCTTGGAAAACTCTACTGGCTGATTTTACAAAGAGGAAAAATTGCAGGAGATGGCTCCATTATCCTGAGCTAAGAGAAAGGCAGCAGCACTTAGGCACGGGCCTGTGTACAGCATCCTCCAGGTGAGGGAAGCTCACTGGCTGGAGGCGACACCACCAGGGCCCATTACTGCTTCTCCCCCACGGGCTCAAATTTGGGTATTGTATGGTATGTTTCTTTGGGTAATTCTTTATATTGTGACTTACCATGCAATTTTACCTTCTGATAGAGCTAAAATAGCCTTTAAAAGGCTCTGGCAGGCCTCTTATGACACCTGCTGTGAGCCCAAGCTGTGAGGGCCCAACCCATATCCCCAAGAGACACACAGGCTGGGAAGAAAAACACCCAGACCAAGAGATGCTCTTTCTCCAACCTCCCCATCTTAGTGCCTCAGCCCTACCGGGGGTACACCATAGCCCCACAGGAAGGGCGTGTCGGATGGGAAGACTCACTTCAGCTACAGCACCGACTTGGCAGGAACCCTAGGGCAACATGTCTATGTGCCTATGTGCCGTGTCTGCCTGAAGAATGGCCAAGTGCTCACCACATGCCCCTGAACTAATACAAACATGAAATTATACATTTCAAGGAGCCCCTAGGGCAAAGAGGAGAGCTGCTGTGCTGAACACATGAGGGCAGCTAGGTGGGTTTACAGTGAGAAGAACTGGTGACCAGACACACAACACAATTCTAGCCTACCTACTGACCCATCTCCCGAGGGAAGATGAAGGGGAGCGTCCTTGTGTGGCTGGCTGGCCTGCTGCAAGCGCAAGGGCCCCCTTAACAGGGTACGCGTGCTGCAAGGCGCTTACCTTGCCATTGCACCCACCTGCTACAGTGACTGTAAAAGGCTTTAATTATAGCTAGGTGCTACTCATCAGATCTACCACGGTGGCCCTGCCACAGCTAGACAGCCCTTTGGGCTGCACTAACAACAGCAATCAGCACAGGCCTGCACAGAGCTCCACAGGCAGCCGGAAGTACTGACTGCTGCTGTTTCTCCCCAGAATGTGTCCCTGAAGACTGGACTCCACTCCTAGGGCTTGAGAAAACTCAGAGGCTCTGGGCCCGGGCCTCCAAGTTTAAAAAGTGGCCTGACCATTAAGAGGAGCATGGGAACCCAGAGATACAGTTTCTCTTGGGTCAAAGGAGCCTAGGAAACCATGTGGCCAGCGCAGCTCAGTGGCACACAACCTTAGGGTTCAGAGGAAAGAGACTAAGTCAGTGCGTTCCAAGACGACAGCGGCAGCTGCTGGCCAACTGCCAGAGACAAGGAAAAAGGCTCCCCGGCCACAGCAGGCCCTGTGCCCTGCCTGAGCACTGTCTAACTGCTCCTGACACACTCAACGACTCCACGTGCCAAGCAGTGCTGTCAGCAAACATCCACTGTCCACCCAGTTCTCTCAGTATGGCCTATGTGTCCTCTATCTGACTAGGCAGGGGCTTCTGAAGGTCAGGCAGGAGCCAACGCTCTGACCCCAATCTGAACTGCCACAGGTCACTATGAGTCACTCAAAGTTCCAAGGCCTAGGTGGCCTCTGACCTCTCCACACACTAGGGACAGGAGCTGCTCTCCAAGGCATGCTAGTGTGGCTGCAGGGCAAGCTTCCCCTGGCACACACCGAGTTGCTTCCCTGCAGTCCTGGTCAGACCTCAGCATATGTTAGTCTGTCCATGAGTGGCAGGGTCACTCATGTAATGACACTACACACACAACAGAGGAGCTCTCTATCCACATCCGCTGTCACAGATGGCCGGTCTCACTAAGAGAGGGAGTGTTTGCTGGTATTTTCAGCTCTGTGGGACAAGAATGTGGACCAAGGCATAAGGCAGTGCCCCTCCAGCAACCCTCAAACATCCCGTCACCTTGCTAATGCTCAGGGGCTCAGGAGAGTGGGACCTGATACTCATCGCATCACCTAGGGAGCCAATGAACGGCCATTTGTCTTCTTGAGCCATTGACAGGATGGGCACCATCCTTCCCCACTTTTACTTTGCTATTCCTTGGATTCATGTACCCAGTTTGTCACATGCTTGCACTTAAGCGAGGGCCACAGAAAGATGCCAAGATAAGGACAACAGTCCCCCACTGCTGTCCCAGACCCTGTGCCACGGAAGACTCTCAGTCCAACAGCAGCCCGTAAAAGCAGAGGCTGGGCATGTTCTTTCTGGAAATACGGATGAGGTTACCATGGCATCATCCTGCTGATGGCCTTGGGGGAGGAGATAGGAGCTTGCATACAAGGCAACTTGGGTCCTCCATCCCCAAGCACAACTCCACCCAAGGGACTGGGAAGCAGCAGGCATGTGGTGAGGGGTGGACGGACAGCTCGCTGAATGCCCAGCCCAGGGTCACCGGTGGTCTAACCACAAGACGGGAAAGCGAAGGCTCTGAAGGTGGAGCAAGAAAGGAGAGTGGCAGGAGGCGGTTGCCTAGCAACAAGCAGCAGCTGGAAAAGGGTGGAGGCTGAGAGGGGACAGTGTAGCCCATCACAGAGAAGGAGGAAAGAAAGAGACGGGGCCTTAATGAGATCGTCATTAGAGGTAAAGAAAGGCGGCAAAAGTGGCTCCTGTCATCAGACTGTGGAGATAGAAGATGAATCTGCACTAATGGTCTTGGGCGCTGGGGATTCACAAGGCAAACCCATCTGAAAGCCCTTTATTCCTCACTGTCTGCAGCGAGCCGGCCCGTCCCAAGGCTTTGATCACAGGAGTGGGAAAACGGGAAGCTAAGAGAAAAGGGGGGAACCTGAGGATGGGGTGGACATGGGCCTCCACCTGAGTGAACTCAGACCACAGCTCTCATGGAATGAGGTGACCCGTCCAGAGCCCTGAAGGGTCAGCTCAGCTCAGTTCCCTGAGAGACCCACACTCTCCACAGCCCTGTGTCTAGTCTTCTTCAACAAACGCAATGGAGATTCTACAGCTATGTCCAAGGTGGCCAAAGTCCCTGCCCCACAGACACACGCACGGCCTTTGCCACCTGTGCAGAGGAGCTACGGCAGGCACGGTGGCAGCCGGCAGGGTCTAACCACATGTATCCTGGAAGCACAACAGTGCGTGTTTTTGATGACTCCCGCTACAGGACTGTTTTCAGATCTACTGAGCAAACAATCCGAAATGCTGTCACCACCACAACACTCAAAAGCAAAATATGGGTCAAGGAAATTCCAAGTTTCATCAAAAGTGCAGCCTGAGCGCCCCCTGGTGTCTCGATGCTTAATCTCCCGTCATCAGTGATGAACAGACCTCTAACTTTATAGGAAAAATAAAAATGATGATCCGTACAGGAAAGCCTGAGTATCTCACTTAAAGTAACAACCACATGTCATTAAGATTTCCAGAGGAGCTTGTGTAAGCTGGTCTGACCCTGATGTCTGCAAAGTTCCCCTAGCAAGTAAGCTGCTAGTGGATATTTAAGTCTCTTATACTGGGGTCTTGGGAGGCAATGACTTCTAAGCCAGGAGCAGGGTACAATGACTGTATTACTAGGGCATGAGTGCAACCATAAATCCAAATTAAATAAGACAAACAAATCAGGTGTCAGCCACAGTCACTGAAACACTCATCATGCCACTATGATCCTGTACTACTGGGCCGTTTCTGATGTCTCCGCGGAGACAGACCCTGAACCATTTTTTTAATATTTATTTTTATTTTATGTGAATTGCTGTTTTGCCTGCATGTATAAGGGTGTCAGATCTTGAAATTACAGACAGTTGTTAGCTGCCATGTGGATGCTGGGAATCAAACTCAGGTCCTCCAGAAGAATAGTCAGTGCTCTTAATCACTGAGCCATCTCTCCAGCCCGAACCTTTTTTAAAGATCTAAGAGTATGTGTGGTGGAGGCTCTGCTTCTTCAGAGCTCAAACTGCAGCTCATGTGTTCCAGAAAAAACACCCCCAGCAGGCTCACTGTGGAGAACGCGGAGCTAAGAACTCTGGGGAGGCTGGCAGGCAGGCTTTGCGCCCCCCTATCCCAGCTGTTCCTGCAGCCCCAGCCCACCCCCTCATTAGCCACATCCACACAGGAACTGCTCAAGGGCAGCCTCTGGCCCCTGGGTTCTGTGCTTCTCCAGCAGGGGAAGCATTCGTTCACTTGCATAGCAAACTAGCAGCAGCCAGGCAGATTGAGGCACATTGTGGCCACTACAGATAGGGAAGCTGATTAGAATTGCATGATGGGAGTTCATCACTCCCATCCCAATGTCTTCCGATTGTTCTCCATGAGCCCCTACCCTCTGTGAGAACTTTCCTGTGGAGAGCCACCCTGCACCCACCAGAGTGGGTGTGTGACCCCATCCCCAATCTCCAGCCTCCTAAGCCCCACTCCATCCTGCCCCCCTGTGTCCTCTCCCCCCCCTCCCCGCATCTATTGGTGATGGGTAACACGGCAGGACACTGATCACTACCTTAAAACTCTCCAGGAACAAAGTGACACACGCTCTGTTGGGATTCCTAAATCCAAGGATTATCCTGGAGTGCCTGAGCTCAGAGCTGAGAGAAACTTCTGGCAAGAAGCCAGTTCTGCAGAAATCAGAGCTGTAAGAAGGGAACGGGGTAAAGGCAAGGGGCAGGCGGGGCAGACAGAGTGTCAGAAACAGCCTGGGTGTGGGATCCGGCCATGCCTAACACAGTGCGTCCCTTGATGCCTCTGAGCTGTTCTATCACATAAGCCAAGGAAATTCCCTCTTTTATTTCTTTCCCCCATTTATCTGGCAAATAAATCTGCTTATTTACCCATTTCCTGGCTGGGGAGGAAAGGGTGCTTTTTAAATCCTTGACTACTGAAAGGCTGGGGAGATGGCTCACTGGGTAACATGAAGGTCTGAGTTCAAATCCCAGCACACATGAGAAAGCCAGGCCCAGCTAAGAGTCTGTAACCTAGTGCTGTAGAGGACTAAGAACCTTGGACAGGCTAGCTCTGGGGTCAGTGGAAGACCCTGTCTCAAAGGAATAATACAGGAGAGAACGTCAGGGCTAAAGAGCTGACACCCTCCCCTGCCCAAACACACACCTCATTCATTCATTCATTCATTCATTCATTTCTCCTGAGAATTCCGTTTAGAGCCTGCACGTGGTCTGCCACTAAGCTATATTCCCAGCTGCACAAACACAATATAAAATTTGGGGTCAGGAGCTGGAGAACTGGCTCAGCAGTTAAGAACATGTATTGCTCTTGTAGAAGGCCTAGTTTAGTCCCAGCACCCACAGTGAGTGGCCCCCAACTGCCTGTAGGTCCATCTCCAGAAGACATGACACCCTCTTCTGGATACTCTTGGCACCGAACTCATGTGCACACACCACATACAGACATACACATATACACATAATTAAAAATAAAATCTAAAACAAAACAAAAACTATATTCCAGAACAGCCAGGGTCCCCTGGCAGTAGTGATGCAGAGCTTTAATCCCAGCACTCAGGAGGCAGAGGCAGGTGGATCTCTGTGAGTTCAAAACTAACCCGGTCTACAGCGCAGGTTCCAGGACAGCCAGGGCTACACAGAGAAACTGTCTCAGAGAAAAAAAAAATCTAAGAACAGCCAAGGCTATTCTGCCATTCTGACCACATGCTGTTGGGGTAACAAGGGCACAGTTACCCTCTGCACCTGTCTGTCGCAGCAGTCATCACAGACTTGGGCTCTGTGTGCTAGTTAGTGGACACCACTGCCCCATTATGTTCTACTCATCCCCATTCTCCTAGTTAGTGGACACCACTGCCCCATTATGTTCTACTCATCCCCATTCTCCTAGTTAGTGGACACCACTGCCCCATTATGTTCTACTCATCCCCATTCTCCTAGTTAGTGGACACCACTGCCCCATTATGTTCTACTCATCCCCATTCTCCTAGTTAGTGGACACCACTGCCCCATTATGTTCT
>PVIH01017929.1:0-40189 GCA_004025045.1 Sigmodon hispidus | reverse complement strand
CATTCCAAAGTGGCTGAACAAGCTTACACTCCCACCAACAATGGAGGAGTGTTCCCCTTGCTCCGCATCCTCTCCAACATAGGCTGTCATCTGTGCCTTTTATCTTAGCCAATCTAACAGGTGTTAGGTGGTATCTCAAAGTTGTTTTGATTTGCATTTCTCTGATGGCTAATGATGAAGAGCATTTTTTCAGGTGCCTGTCAGCCATTCATAGTTCCTCTGCTGAGAATTCCCTTTTTAAATCTGTACCCCATTTTTTGATAGGGTTATTCAGGATTTTGGGCTCTAAATTCTTGAGCTTTTTATATATCTCACAGATCAGTCCTCTATCACTTGTAGGGTTGGTGAAAATCTTTTCCCATTCTGTAGGCTGGCATTTTGTCCTATTGACAGTGTCCTTGGCTTTACAGAAGCTTCCCAGCTTCAGGAGATCCCACTTATTGATTGTTGGTCTTAGTGCCTGTGCCACTGGTGTTATATTTAGGAAATGGTGGCCTGTGCCAATTTGTAGAAGTGTATTTCCCACTTTCTTTTCTACCAAGTTCAAAGTGGTTGGGTTTAAGTTGAGGTCTTTGATCCACTTGGATTTGAGTTTTGTGCAGGGTGACAGGCTCGGATCTATTTGCATTTTTCTACACACTTCCATCCAGCTATGCCAACACCATTTGTTAAATATACTATCTTTTTTCCATTGAATGTTTTGGGCCTCTAGAGGAGATTTCAATCTTGAATGTTTAAGCCCCAAATATAAGGGCACCTACTTATGTAAAAGAAACACTGCTAAAGCTTGAATCCCCCATCAATTCTTACACACTAATAGTGGGAGATTTCAATACCCCACTTTCAACCCTGGATAGATCAACCAGACAGAGTCTCAACACAGAAATAAGGAGTCTAAAGAGGTTATTATGAAACTGGATTTAATAGATATCTATAGAAGCTTCCACCCAAATGCAAAGGAATATACATATTTCTCAGCTCCTCATGGAACTGTCTCCAAAATTGACAACATAATTGGTCATAAAGCAAATATCAACAGATACAAAAAAGTGGAAATAATCCCTTGTAACATATCGGACCATCAGGGCCTAAAGTTAGAGTTCAACAATATCAAAACCCAAAAAAAGCCTACCAACTCATGGAAACTAAACATCACTCAGCTGAACCATCTCTGGGTCAAGAAAGAAATTAAGAAAGAAATTAAAGTCTTGCTAGAATTTAATGAAAATGAATCCACAATGTATCCAAACTTGTGGAACAAAATGAAAGCAATCTTAAAAAGAAAATTCATAGCGCTAGATGCCTATATGAAAAACCTAGAGAAATCCCACACTAGAGACCTAACAACTCAGCTGAAAGCCTTATAACAATTAGAAGCAAACTCACCTAGAAGGAGTAGACAGCAGGAAATAATCAGACTTAGAGATGAAATCAATACAATTGAAAGAAAAAGAATATTACAAAGAATCAACGAATCTAAGAGTTGATTCTTTGAAAAAGTCAACAAGATAAATAAGCCCTAAGGCTTATCAAAAAACAGAGAGTGTTCAAATCAACAAAATCAGAAATGAAAAGGAGGGCACAACAACAGACCACCAGGAAATACGGAGAATTATCAGATCATATTTTGAAAATCTGTATTCCACAAAAATGGAAAACCTAGAAGAAATGGACAGCTCTGTGAACAGGTACCATCTACCAAAATTAAATGAAGATCAGATTAATTACCTAAACAGGTATATAACACTTAAGGAAATTGAAGGTGTCATTAAAAACCTCCCCCAAAATAAAAGTCCTGGTCCAGATGGTTTTAGTGCCGAATTCTACCAGACATTCAAAGAAGAATTACTACCATTACTCCTCAAACTATTTCACACAGTAGAAACTGAAAGAATATTGTCAAATTCCTTTTATGAGAACACAATTACACTAATACCCAAGTCACTCAAAGACACAACAAAGAAGGAGAATTACAGACCAATTTACCTCATAAATATTGATGCGAAAATTCTCAACAAAATTTTTGCAAACCGGATACAACAACGTATAAAAGATATCATCCACCACTACCAAGGAGGCTTCATCCCAGAAATGCAGGGCTGGTTTAACATACGAAAAACTGTAAATGTTATCCATCACATAAACAAACTAAAGGAACAAAACCACATGATCATATCCTTAGATGTGGAAAAAGCCTATGACAAAAATCCAACACTCTTATATGATTAAAGCCCTGGAGAGATCAGGAATACAGGGACAATGCCTAAATATATTAAAGGCGATTTACAAGAAGGTGACAGCCAGTACCAAACATAATGGAGAAAAACTCAAAGCTATCCCACTAAAGTCAGGAACTAGACAAGGATGTCTTCTCTCCCCTTATCTATTAAATATAGTTCTCGAATTTTTAGCTAAAGCAATAAGGGAACGAAAAGAGATTAAGGGCATACAAATTGGAAAAGAAGAAGTGAAGCTATCTCTATTTGCAGATAATATGATTGTATACATAAGTGACCCACAAAATTCTTCCAAGTAACTTGTAGAGCTGATAAAAACCTTCAGCAATGTAGCAAGATACAAGATTAACTCAAAAAAAATCATCATTCCTTCTATACACTAAAGACAGAAGAGCTGAAAAACAAATAAGTGAAACGTTACCCTTCATAATAGCTGCAAATAGTATTAAACACCTTGGAATAACTATAACCAAGAAGTAACAGACCTATTTGACAAAAATTTTAAATCACTGAAGAAAGAAATTGAAGAGGATATCGAAAAATGGAAAGCTCTCCCATTGTAGGATCAATATAGTAAAAATGTCAATTCTACCAAGGGCAATCTACAGATTCAATGCACTGCCCATCAATATCCCAACACAATATTTTTTGGAACTTAAAAGAACAATACTTAATTTCATTTGGAATAACAGGAAAGCCAGGATTTCCAAAACAATTTTACTCAACAAAAGAACCTCAGGAGGTATTACCATCCCTGACTTCAAGTCACACTATAGAGCTACAGTAATAAAAACAGCCTGGTATTGGCATAAAAACAGACTTGTGGTCCAATGGAATAGAATTGAGCATCCAGACATTAACCCAAAAGCCTATGAACACCTGATGTTTGACTAAGAGGCCCAAAACATTCAATGGAAAAAAGATAGTATATTTAACAAATGGTGTTGGCATAGCTGGATGGAAGTGTGTAGAAAAATGCAAATAGATCCGAGCCTGTCACCCTGCACAAAACTCAAATCAAGTGGATCAAAGACCTCAACTTAAACCCAGCCACTTTGAACTTGATAGAAAAGAAAGTGGGAAATACACTTCTACAAATTGGCACAGGCCACCACTTCCTAAATATAACACCAGTGGCACAGACACTAAGACCAACAATCAGTAAGTGGGATGTCCTGAAGCTAGGAAGCTTCTGTGAAGCCAAGGACATTGTCAATAGGACAAAACGATATCCTACAGAATGGGAAAAGATTTTCACAACCCTACAAGTGATAGAGGACTGATCTCCAAGATATATAAAGAACTCTAGAATCTAGAGCCCAAAACTTTGAATAACCCAATCAAAAAATGGGGTACAGATTTAAAAAATGAATTCTCAGCAGAGGAACTACAAATGGCTGAAAGGCACCTGAAAAAGTGCTCATCATCTTTAGCCATCAGATAAATGCAAATCAAAACAACTTTGAGATACCACCTAACACCTGTTAGATTGGCTAAGATAAAAGGCACAGATGACAGCCTATGTTGGAGAGGATGCGGAGCAACGGGAATACTCCTCCATTGTTGGTGGGAGTGTAAGCTTGTTCAGCCACTTTGGAATGCAATATGGCAGTTTCTCAGAAAAATGAGAATCAATCTCCCCAAGGACCCAGCAGTACCACTTCTTGGTGTATACTCTAAAGAGGCACATTCTCACTCCAAAGTTATTAGCTCAACTTTGTTCATAGCAGCATTATTTGTTATAGTAAGAACCTGGAAACAACCTAGACGTCCCTCAACTGAAGAATGGATTAACAAACTGTGGTACATCTACACAATGGAATACTACTCAGCAGTAAGAAAAGATGATATCCTAAAATTCGCAGGCAAATGGATGGATTTGGAGAATATCCTCCTGAGTGAGATATCCCAAAGTCAGAAAGATAAGCAGGTGATGTACTTACTCATTAGTGGTCTCTAAACAAACATACAAGAAAAAAAGTCAAGCATGCCTAAACAACCACTGAACAGCTTGGGATCAGATACACCCTGGACTGACTCTTCGGATCCCACTCCAACTATAGGAACACTTGACTCAATCTTGAGGGAGGGGGGACAAAACTTTATTTTCCAGGAGTGGAGACTGAACTAAGCATTATTGGGTCAGTGGGGCCTTAGGACTGTCTGCTACCTGCCCAGTGATGGAATGGGGAGTTGTGTAGAAGAAAAAATGACCTGATGTTGTTGGAGGGAGATGGGACCTTGAATAAGGATATACAGGGATGGAAAAAAAATTCACAAGGAAATCTGTTCACAAAGTCAATATATATGTAGCAATCTTAAAAAACATAGAAGTGAACAGAAAAATTAGAACATTTATTAGTCAGCGAGGCTATACTGCATGTCAATTTCTTTTCCTTGAATGAACACTATCTCAACTGAGCCAGTGATAATGTACATCTGCATCAGTTGTTGGGTATATAAGCACAGTAGCACTAATGAATTCCTGACATTTGTAATTGTATATACATTTCTTAAGTGGTCTATATTGATTCATCCAAAATCCCAGTATGACTGAAGGCAGGACTCATGAATCCTAAGCCCTATCAGAGTGGTTTTGGTATTTAATGACCTGATGGAAGGAAAAAGTCAGATATTCTCAGGGATGCTAACCCTGAGAAGCTGCCCTATTCCTAATAGATGGCCCCATATTTAGGCACACACAGCAGCTATAAAATTCTTATTAGAGAGAGATAGAACTGCACATGGAATAGTAATAATGATAATTGAGGAAGAATTTTAGTATGAGAATAGGCTAGAATTTTATAAATACAAACACATATTAATTTTGAATAAAATTTTAACGAATATTAGTTGCAACTAAGAAACAAAAATGATTGCCACTTGCCTACAATCATGAAAGCCACTTGCCAACATCAGAGCTTACACACATATAGAATTTCTGAGGCTTTACATATATTTTAATCTTTTATTTTTTAAAATAAATGTTTCTTAAATTATTTCTTTATCATTATGACATTGTGTGATACTCTGTACTAATTTGGTATATTTTGAGCATAGCCGGAAAACAACATTTTTTACAACCCAAGAAGCTTTTGGAGGGCTATCCAATAGCCATAAGTATACAGTTTTACAATTCAAGAATATAATTACTAGGGAAACTGACACAAGCAGATCATAGAGTCAGCAGCCAGCTGCACTTTGGTAGTTCAGATTCACAAACAGAAAGATGAAGGCAGAAATGGAGGTTTTCTGCTATATAGCCAGTATGTAGCCACAAGCAGCTAAATGTATGATTAACATCTACATAGCCTTTTCTTTCTATTGTTGATTGGAAGCAGAGATCAGGGAAAATTATGTTTTATATTGTCTTTCCCGTTCGTTTTCCTTGTTCTGGCTTTAACAAAAAGGGAGGAGGGAGAAAGAGAGAGATGAATCAGCAGCTCCAGTGGATATCACCAAGGTTACAGCTAGCTTCTGCTTTCCATGCCTAGGTTTGAGATCTCTCTTCTGATTGGCTCTTGATTCAGTCTCTATTTGAATGCACCCACTCCTCCAATTAGAGGCTTCCAGAGGTAATAAAAATCTCTGCAGCCAAGGTTTTTACCAGTCAGGCTCCTGGCTAGAATCCAGGTGCCAGCTGGTACCTGATCTAGCCAAAGCCTGACTGTAAACGTGAAAACAAAGGAAGACTGCGCCTGTATCCCGCTGGTGACAAAGCCCATGAAAACCCAGGCTAGGCAGGGATTTGCTGAAATTCTTCATGCTCCTGCTCTGATCTACATGCTCCTGCTGCCAGTGGAAGAAATGTGAGCCTGCATCTGAAGCCACTTGTTTCTGCTTTAAAAATCTTTCTTCCCTGTGTCAGGCTTCTCATCTCTCCATCACCTGCAAGGAAATGATGCAGTTTTAATGCAATTTCTGACAGAAACCAGGGCTGTGGTGTTCCTTACACATTCGTGGGGGGCTCACTGTGAAGGACTGCTATGGAAAAGACAGTTCTTACATGGCCACGGAGACTCTCACCTTTAGCTCACCACCGTTTGTAACTCCAGTTCCAGGGGATCTGACACCAGTGCACATAAAATAAAGTTAAATAATACAAAGAAAATCACAGGTATTATTTAACCTGTCACCACAGTTCTCTGTAGGCTAAGACATATAACACTGCCTTGACAATGTCATTTATTATCCTTCTACTGCCTCCGACGACCACGGAGATTTAAAATTTGAATCTGGTTCTACAGTAAGGTTTAAATTTTTATTGCAATCTGGCAAATATAAATTCTTGCAATTTTTTCTCTTCCCTGTGTGTTCATTTCTTTAGTACAGTAAGGCATGACATTATTGGAAAATATTTATTTCTCTGTGCTGTCTGACTGAAAGAAATTTACAGCCAGTAGATTTCCTCATCAGTTTTTTTTTTCAGCCAGTCTGTGCTTTTGACCCTTATCTCCTCATTAGCATTCTGTTTCTACAATTCAATTGTGTGTTTTCATTGCAGTTTCCTGCAGAGTCTTTTGGACAGCACAAAAAAAACAAATTTGTTTGTTTTAAATCAAGGGGAAGGCAATTATTATTACACTCTCTGATGTCAGCAGACATATTTGATGGATTTTAAATTTTTATGCAAGAGGCAGACAAGAAATGTTGAAAGTATGGGACTGCAAAAATAGCATCAAAGATAGGAAACTCATAGAATATTTGGTTACATAAATACAACATATATGTGGATGTTAAGTAATATTCTTGAAATTACTTTTCTGTTTATAGTTTGCACATCCTCATAGATGGATGTGTCTACAACCTGATTGCTTGAAAATATCAACAACTATCTATCAACAAATGAGATCTATTATTAAAATATACATATTAAAAATAAGGCATACTTGCATAATCATTCTATCCTAAGACATTAGGAATAGGAAGCAAGTAGTGACCTTAGGAACTCTGAGGTTTACTGGCCAGCATGCACATCATATTTGGCAAATTCCATATTGTGAGAAACACTATGCCAATCTGACATTCATAATATATCTCTGCAAGCAACTAATATGTGATGAACATTTAAGTATATTTGTTTCCTTGAAATTACATCAACTAGTTAATGTATGCATAATTTGTTCACTATTAAATTCAAGCAATATTTTAATATATACTGTGTAAGAATTATGGAGTCAAAAGTTTATAATATTGGCTTATATAATTTAATAAGCTGATGAAAGTGGTTAGATTTTCTCAGGTATGCAAGACCTGAGAGGCTATACATGCTCTAGCAGTTGTCCTCATATCTATGCATACATAGGTGCTTTACATAAACACACATGTAACAACAAATAAATAAAAGCATATTAAATAAATCTGGTGGAGTGATTATAGAGGAACTTTACTGAAGAAAATGTAGAAAATTTGTTCAAAATTTCAATATTCACTTTGTGATACTGAACAGAATATTTTACAAGTATGAATTTCCACAGAGAAAGCATAATTAGTGCAAAATGAATGCAGATGCATGCAACAACACAAAATTTATGCAAAATGTGCAAATTTTGAGAAAATATTTGTATTAGTAATATTTCTTTCTTAAGAAATGCCTCAGATTACCTAACCATCACAGTAGTGTTGGATAACTGTATGCTAATTTGGAAGTGTTTAGAGTGGTGCTTTAAAATAGTATTTCTAATTAGAATACAAGAAAGTCCTTTATGTACTCAATTATAGATAGGAGAAAAGCTAAAATTCAAGCATTTAAACTTTGTGCTTGAGTAGTATGACATAGCATACAGGAAAATAACAGCAGCAAACAGAATTGGCAGCAGAGAATTACAATCAGCCAGCTCTAGGCAAAAAGGGAGGCTTTCATGTAGAGAGCCAGGATGTAGCCAGAAGCACCTGTGTATATGAACACCCCCTACTTGCCACATATTGTTTTTTTTCTCTTGATGATTCAATTCAAAGCAAAGGATAAATTGTCTTTTTCCCTCTCATCCACTTTCAATTTTGCTGCTTCTGCTGCATCAGACCTCAGGTGGGAGACAAGAGTAAATCTGCAGATCTCCAAGATTTCAACAGGATTTGCCCCCATTGCTGAAACTGAGATCACTCTCCTCATTGGCTCCTACTCCAGGCCCAATTTGAATGCACACAGTCCTTCAATCAGAGGCAAGGACTGCTTATAAAACTGCTATCGGTGTGCTTTCTTACCAGTCAGGCTCTGGCTATATTCCAGGGCTCAAATAGGCCCTGGGTATAACCAAAGCCCGACTAGACATTGTGCCAGATGAGGGTGACTGCTCCTGACATGTACAGGAGTCAGAGCCATCAGAAATCAGAAAAGGCAGGAATTGTTTGATTTTTAGCAGTTATAGCTCCCAGTCACCAGCTCTTGTCTGCTGTGCACAAAATAGCTTCCTGCTTCTAAAGCTAGTGCTTATCTTTTAAGATGTGTTGCTACTGTCTCAGTCTTGAAATGCTGCATCATCTGCAAGGACAAAAATTTATTTGAGATTTTAGTATCTGATATATACCAGGAGACTTTCTTTTTCGTGGACAATCCACTGTGGGAATTGCTATATGTCTTTGTTCACTTGCATTCCTTAGATTCTATGAAAATATCAAACAGTGGTATTTGCCCTACGTGTCATCCAAGCATGCCTGGACAATAAAATGTAGTATGTGAAATTTATTTATCACCTTCCTTTTGTTCTTTACCTTCACAGGTTCAACTTTCCAAAGTTAATTTCAATTTCCCTTGTATTTTGACATATACAAACTCAAAGGACTTTGTTCTTTGTTCCTTGTCAGCTCCTTCCTCTGTATGTATCAGGGCAGGCATAAGCCTTCTTAGAAATCAAGTATTTACTGGTGGTGGCATTATATACTTCTCTTAAAAGTGACTAACAACATCAAGTTGTGTGTGTGTGTGTGTGTGTGTTTGTGTGTGTGTTTGGTTATGGACATTTTGTTAGTTTTAATCCCATGTAAAACTTTTATTCATTACCTAAGACTCAGAAATCCAATTTCTGATATTAAAGTTGAAGCTTAGAACATTGTTATTTTGGATCATCTACTACCACTAAATTTTAGAATTTTACTGCCTTCATTTCAAAGTGGATCATTGAAACTTTAGGTAAAGGGATTGGTGAAGACAAGTAACATCATAACTCAGTACACCCAAGTTTGTCAGTCATTACAGAAACAGCCCATCTGCACATCATTGTTTTATTTTCCAACTAGTGATTTTAAGATCTAAGGATATATCAAGAAATCATTTTGTGTCTTTATTCATCTAGCAGAATGAGAGAATTTTTTTTATAAGTGACCTCTCTAGTCTCA
The DNA here is from genome assembly GCA_004025045.1 of Sigmodon hispidus. Taxonomy (NCBI): domain Eukaryota; kingdom Metazoa; phylum Chordata; class Mammalia; order Rodentia; family Cricetidae; genus Sigmodon; species Sigmodon hispidus. The sequence goes on along the minus strand of PVIH01017929.1, from coordinate 30,617 downwards.
TACGTGGGACATTTTTAGCAGTTTGGGATATTTCTTCCATCTCATGGATTTAATCAGTTGGTTACATGCATGCAAATTTCTTTGTGATCTCTATATATCTTTCAAGTCACATTTTGTTTTTCTGTTAATAGTCTATACAGCCTTATAAATGTATGTGTCAACAATGTGATTGTTTGGAAATATAAACAACTGAGATGTATTATTAGAATGTACTTTTAAATTGGCATACTAACAATACCATTGAGTTCTCTGACCTGAAGCATAGGTACTGACAGTTTTGCTGGCCAGTTTGCATAACATGCCTGTGTGAAACACTATTTCAGTCTGTCACTAATAATATACCTTTGCATAGAACTAATATTTAATGAGCATTTCAGCATGTTTGTACACTTGAAATCCCATCAGCTGTGTATGTATGCATAATAATTTGAATATTAATCTCAAAAAAATATCCATATACTATGAAAGAATCATGAAGGCAAAATTAATAAGACTGGCTTAATTTAATAAGAAGATGAAATTGGAGAAAGATTTTTCTCAGATATGCTAGTGTTGAGAGGCTGCCTATGGCTACATTTATATATGAGAATAGCTAAAAATCATGCATTTAGTCATTACTCTTAGAGAATCTGACATGGCCTAACAGAAAATGTCAGCAGCAAGAAGGATCTGGAAGCTCAGAATCTCAAGCAACCAGTTCCAGGCAGAAAGAAAAACTTTCATATAGATAACCATAATGTAGGCCTGAGCAAGCAGATGTATCATCCCTTTCTAGGTGCCACTGGGTGTTTTTTATTGATTGATAATCTGAGCCAGAGCCCAGGGTGAATCATGTAATTTTTTTTCCTCAAATCCATTTTCAATTTTGCCGATTCTGATGCAACAGGCTGTCAGGTGGGAAACAACATGAATCAGCATCTCTGATGGAAATCTCCAAGACTACCAAAGGATTTGCCACAATTGCTAGAATTTCGATCACCCTCCTCATTGGCTCTTATTCCAGGCTGAATTTGAATGCACACAGTCCTTTAATCAGAGACAAGGACTGCTTATAAAAGTGTTATGAGTGTGGGTTTTTGCCAGTCAGGCTCTGGCTATATTCCAGGACTGAGTAGTTCCTGGGTATAACCAAAGCCCAACTGGAAATTTGCCCAGACAAGGAAGACTGCTCCTGACATGCTCAAGAAACAGAGCCATTGGAAGTCAGCAAAGGCATGGGGTATTTGATTTCTAGGATTATAGCTCAGAGTCACCTGCTTCTTTTGCCTGTGTAGGAAGTAGCATTCTACTTCTGAAACTACTGTTTCTCTTTATGATGTGACATTCCTGTCTTAGTCTTAAATTGCTCCATCATCTGGAAGGAAAATATTTTTTTCAGCCTTTAGTATCTGCCAGATGCCAGGAGACTCAGGCTCCTTCTTTCCCCTGGGAGAACCACTATGGGAATTTTTATGACATTTTCAGTATTCATGGTTATTTCTTAGAGTCTATGAAAATATCAAGCAATAACACTTGTAGATAAAACTCTACCTGACACTGAGGCATAGATTGAAAATGAAATGTTAATGTAAACTCTCAAGGACCACCTTTGAGAATTTTATCCCAGTGTTCAAAATGGGAGATTCTTCTAACCATGGAATAGAATGTACTTATCTGGAAATATATCAGTTAATCTATTCACACTATGCTCTTTAGCCTATCAAATTTATTAAAATGAGCTACTACTGCTACTCTTTTTTCCACATTGTTTTACCTTGCGTTCTATATTGTTCTACCTTGCTCTAAATTCTTCTACTATGAGTATTCCTGGTTAACAATTTTTATTCACAATCAGTAAGCCTATGGTCAATGCAAGACCATAAGTCTTGAATTTTTCCAGGACCATAAAAACAGATAAAAGTTAACACCAGGTAGTGACTGTCAGGCTTTCTTTGTAGCTCAAGGGAAGAGTGACTTGTAAAAATCTCATTGATCTCTTAAAGAAAAAAAAGGGTCAAATAGACCTTTAATCAATTAGAAAAATTTAAGAAGAATAAAAGGGGAATACATTTGTAATACTACATCCATATAACTAGATAGTAAGGTAGTTAATAAACCAAGTAAGTACAGTGTGTTAAGTACAGAGCCATTTACCATGGTAACACAAGGGTCCAAGGACATAGGAGTAAGACTGGCCAGGCAGAATGGGCACAGTGTGCAGATGGACAATCTTTTAGACGTAGATATATTGTTCAAAGATTTGTCAAGGGAAGAATTGTCATGCTTTTCTTAGGGTTCTTTGTGTTAGTAATCTTGGTAAATACCTGTTATCCTGACCTATGCATAACTGTAAAGTTTTAAGCTTATGTTCCATTTACAAAGGCCTTTAGTCTACTTGAACTTGCTCTGAAGTATACATGATCTAAACAAGTGCAGTTTGTATTGGTCTCAGTAAAAGGAACAAGGCAGGCTTTAAGTGTCTATAGTCTGTGGACCAATGTATCTGGCTATGAAGCATGTCTTAGTATATATTCTATATATCAAATTATACAGTTAATTGAAAACTCACCTTTTTGAACACTAATAAATATATTTGTGCCCAGTAAATGATCAGAACACTGCTAAAATATGGGAATAAGTTCCAGTTTACAACAGATGAGAGAAGTTATTACTTTATAAGAAATTGATAGCGAGAATAGCTAGCAATCCAAAAGGCAATAATCTCAAAACACCATGCATAATATTTTCTCCAACAGTAATTTTGATTCTGATGGATTGACCTCTTAGATAACAGCTGAATTCTTACTGCCTAAGGGTAGCATGCAACAATAGCTCATGACAATGGCTCCTGACAAACTGTAGTATAGAAATTTACTTCTAATCCTGATGCCATTTAAAGTCACAGGTTCAACTTTCCAAACTTGTTTTGTATTTCCCTTGTATTTTGACATATACAAACTCCAAGGCATTGTTCTTTGCTCCTTGTCAGCTCCTTCTTTTCCATGTATCAGCCAGGAATGAGCTTTGTTGGAAATCAATTATTTACTGGTAGTGATGGATTACGGGTACTTACATAATTCTCTTGTAAGTAATTAGCACACCAGATTTCTTCGTTCTTGGTTCTGTTTGTTTTAATCCTCTGCAGATCTTGTATCTGTTATATAAGACCCTGAATTTCTAAGTCTGATAGTAAAGTTGAGGGTGGAAAAGATTTTTACTATGGAGTTATCAACCACTTCTAATTCTGTTAGAATTTTTCTGCCTGCTTTCCATTATAAATCCATATATCCAAGGGAAGAGGCTTTGTGAAGACAAGTAACATCACATCCTAGTACACCCAAGCCTATCAGGCATTACAGAAAGAGCCCACCTACACATCATTGTTTATTTACCAGCACCTGCATGAAGAAACATCTTTAATTAGCAGTAATTAATCTCAGATCTATCAGTGTATCTATATGTCATTATGATAAAATTTATTTCCATATTCTTCTAGCAGAAAGAGAGAAATATTAGTGGCATAGGTCTGTGACCATTCCAGTCTTAGGTTCTTGAAAATTAGAATAAAATATTTATTCCATTTCATGAGATTAATCATTATCCTTAAAAGTAGTTGATTATTCACACAAAATGTAGGATACTGTGGAAACATTATGTTTAAAGACTGCTCATCTTTTTTTCTCTATGGTATGGAGCATATGAAAGTGAGGAGACTTCTTTCTCCTCCATTAACAGGCAAATTAACCTTCAGACTTTTCATGTGTAGTAGTTTTCAGTGAAGCAACTAACTAAGCACCAGGTGAAAATCTGGTCCATATGGACAATTATATGTAAGAGTTTTAGAAATATGATTCAGGCAGCATTTCAGGAGACATAAACATGAAAGGGAAAGGGACTGTGATTCTTTAGTTATTATAGACATGTGGTTGGCAAAGACGTAAACAAAATTATTCATTTCTGGCATGTGAGACAAAAATCTCTTCAATTATTTCATGGAATGAGATGTGCAGTTGTCACAATATCTTTTCAAATAAATTTGAATACATTTCAATTCCTTTGATATGTACATAGGTGAATATGTACGCTTATATATTTTTGTGCCCATTGTATGCAATATTCTGGGTCTAGGAATAATGGACAATTGTGTGTTTCAAAGAAATAATTTTGGACACCACATTGTAAGTTCATAGTAGTATGACCAGTTGTGAAATTGTATTATGTGCTGTAAAGTAATGCTTTTTCCCTTACAATTACAGTTAATGTTGTCTGTTGGTATATGGAAAAATATTTTTAACAATTTTAAATTATATGGCTTCATAGAATTTGCAGATAAAGTTTCGGCTCCTGGATCCATAATTTCCCTAGCCATGTGTTGTAAATGAGTTCAATTTATTGGGTATAATTTGTCTTCCTCTAAATGATATATGTCTGCCTTGATCTTGAAAGATACAGTGAAATAGAAATATTCAGACACATCTCTGGGAACCAAGCCATGAATAATCTGAAAAGGGCTGAGTGTTTGTAAATTATAACATTAGGAGAAGTTAGTAAAATAATCAAGGTAACTGAGATGTTTTCTTTTTCTTCTTTATTTATTTTATATTTACCAAAAAACAGTAAAATGAATTTAAAATGCTGAAAAGTTAACAATAACTATAAATAAGATAAAAATCATAAGCATGACTTTCAAGGGTGATAATGCAAATAAGATTACTACACATATATTTACTTTGTATTCAGCTTTCCCTCTGAATTTTTTTTCCATCCCTGTATATCCTTATTCAATGTCCTTTCCCCCTCCCACCACATCAGGTCATTTTTCTTCTCTGCAACTCCCCATCCCCTCCCTGGGCAGGGAGCAGACAGTCCTATGGTCCCACTGACCCAATAATGCTTGGATCAGTCTCTACTCCTGGCCAAATCCAGTTTTGTCTCCCCTCCCTCAAGAGTGAGTCAGGTGTTCCTATAGTTGGAGTGGGATCCGAAGGGTCAGTCCAGGGTGTTTCTAATCCCAAGCTGTTCAGTGGTTGTGGTTTGCAGCTTGGGCATGCTTGGCTTTTTTTCTTGTTTGATTGTTTAGATGTTTTTATAGCATTCTTTATATTCTGTTAGCTGCAATTTATCCATAAACAGAGGAGAATTATTATAAGTAGTAATAATTGTTGAATTAATGGATTGGGGACAGGTTACAAGTTCATAATAGTGTAAAAATGTTAAAAGGATCATATTTTCAAAGAAGAAAAAAATAGATATTTTTGGTTTCAGAGAATGAAAATGCAGGATACTCTCTGATGTTATTCTTGTTATGTATATTTGGGAAACAAAAAAGAACAACAGAGACACTTGATCAGTCCTATGGATTTATCCAGGGGACAGACATCAAATGTTGAAAGTGCATGATGGAAAAAGACAGAGATTTGAACGTTGTTGAAGAATTGTTTATGTAAATGCAAGATTTCTGTGTTTTCTGACTGATATCCCACAATTTATTTTTTGCTTTTCTGTTAATAATTTATACAGACTTGTAGATGGATACATCAGCAAGTTGATTGTTTGAGAAAATAAGCAACTGAGACCTATTATTAGAATATACATATTAATAACCAGGCATACTGGCAATACTACTTAATCCCAGGACATGAGGTAGTGGATATTGACAAAAAAATTCTCATTTTTCCTGGCCAGCTTCCATAACATTTGTTGCAAATTCATGCCTGTGAGAGGCACTATGTCAGTCTAACATTGATAATATGCCATACCTCTTCAGGCAACTAATATGTGATTGGTATTTAAGCACACTTATACACTTGAAATCAGGTCAGCTCTGTATGTATACATAATACTTTGAGTTTTAAACTAAAAAAAAATCCTATATCTACTGTGGAAGAATCATAAAGCTGAAATGTATGTGAGTGGCTTATATAATTTAGTCACATGATGAATGTGAAGAGATAGATTGTCTCAGGTATGCTAATGCTGAGAGGCTGCCTATGGGCTAGTAGTTGTCTTCATATCCCTGCATACACAGGTACCTTACATGAACACAGATGTCAAAAATATATTAAGCATGTAAACTAAGGATAGAGTAGTGATTAGAGATAAATTCTAGTAAAGGGAATGTATTTAATTTGTCACAATTTTAATATTTAAATATTAATTCTGAACACAGTATTTTATGGTATGAATTGGCCCTGTGAAAACAAAATTAATGCCAAATACATGCAGACATGTATGGAGCACACAAAAAATTATACAAAAATGTGTAATTGTTGAGATAATATATATATTGGCCATATTTCTTTCTAAAAGCAGTACCTGAGATTATTGGCTAACCATCATAACACCATTGGATACAGTATGCAAATTTGGGTATGATCAGAGCAGGGCTTGAAAGTAACATTTCCACATTAGAATACACTCATCTCATGTCAAGCATTGATGTATATATATAGGTGAAAAACTAAAATTCAATTACTTAGTCATTGCACTTGGAGAATCTGACGTTGCAAACAAAAAAAATTCAGCAGCAAGCAGAAATTGGCAGCCCAGAATCACGAACAGGCAGCTTTAGGTAGACGACTTTTATATAGATAACCAGGATGTAATAATGTTCAAACAGCTAGATATATGATCACTCCCTACTTGCCACAGGTTTTTGTTTTTCTTTTATCAGTTGATGATTTGAATCAGAGCCCAGTGTGAATCGTATCTTTTATCCTCCCATCCACTTTCAATTTCGCCGACTCTGATGCAATACATTGTCGGGTGGGAGACAACATGAATCAGCAGCTCTTATGGAGATCTCCAAGACTAACAGAGGATTTGCCACAATTGCTAGAATTGAGATCACTCTCCTCATTGGCTCTTATTCCAGGCTGAATTTGAATGCACACAATTCTTCAATCAGAGGCAAGGACTGCTTATAAAAGTGTTATGAGTGTGGGTTTTTGCCAGTTAGGCTCTGGCTATATTCCAAGACTCAGTAGTTCCTGAGTATAACAAAAGCCCAACTGGAAATTGGCTCAAACATGGCAGACTGCTCCTGATATGCTCAGGAGTCAGAGTTTAGCAAAGCCAGAGATTGCTTGATTTCTAAAGTTAAAACTCTGCTTGTCCTGCTCCCATCTCCTGTGCAGGAACTAGCATTCTGCTTGTGAAGCTCCTCATTCTCTTTCAAGATGTCATGTGGTGTACCAGTCTTGAAGTGCTGCATCATCAGCAAGGAAGATAATTCATTTTAGGCGTTAGTGTCTGACAGACAGTAGGGGCTTCAGGCTCTTTTTTTACCCTGGAAAATCCAATATGGTAATTTCTATGGTTTTGCCCATGTTTACTAGCTATGCTTAAAATCTATGAAATAATAAAGCAGCACTATTTGCAGGTGAGACAGTATGTGTCATTTAAGGAATGGGTGAATAGTAAAATTTAGTCTAGAAAATTTACTTATAATCATTGTTTCTTTTTATGGTCTTTCGTTCAACTTTCTCATATCATAGTTTCTAGTTCCATAATATTTCACAGTACACAAACTTCAGTACTTGATTCTTATTTCCTTGTCAGCCCATTCCTCTCTGTGTCATCATGTCAGGTATTAGCTTTGTTGAAAATATATCATTGCCTGGTGTTGACATAGTGGTATTATATATTTTTTGAGTATAACTAACACACTAGATTACTTTGTTCTTCATTCTGGCTGTTTCATTTTTATTTTAATCCTAGACTAATCTCATGTTTGTTACATCAGACTGAATATTTATGTCTGATAGTAAGTAAATTTGAACCTGAAAAACATTGTTCCTTTATTATCATCCACCACCATTGTATCTATTAATATCTCTTTGCCTACCTTTCAGTACAGATCATTGATTTATGAGAGGGCCTTAATAAGCACAAGTAACATCACAGTGTTGTATTCTTAAGGCTGACACGCATTACAAAAGAACCCACATGTACATCCTTGTTTTATTTCCCAACTAGTATATGAAAAACATCTCTGATTAGGGATAATTGATATTCAGATCTATGGCATTAGGAAATGAATTTATCACTATATTCCTCTACCAGAAAGAAAGAAATAGTTTTTGACTACATCTGTGTTCAGTTTCTTGTTCATTTTAGCAGTGTGACAACTTTTTTCCATCTCATGAACTCATCATATTTCTCAAAGGTAGTTGATTACTCCCATAATATTTAGCCCACTCTGGCAAAACTATGTCTAAATACTGCTCATTATATTTTATCTTAGGGCATATAGGTCATAGAGAGATGAGGTTTTTTCCTCCTCCAATAACAGGCAGATTAACTTTCAGACCATTCCCATGTAGATAGTTTCATTGAAGCTTCTTCCTAGATACCTGATGGTTTTCTGTTCTAGGATTGCATAAGTACAGAGATTCTCACCTACATTTTGGGATGTTTTGGATTGGTCATTGAGACTCTAGTGTGGGAATTTAGGGATGCCTATAGCAAACAATCAGACCAAACAGCTCTGGAAACTGGGAGAGATATATCATATACTTTCATAGTATAATGAGATTGTCTCAATATTACTCCAATTATACTTTCAATCCATTTTAATTAATTTTATATGTATATATGTACAAGTATATGTATGTATATATTTGTGTTTGCATACATGTTTGCATACATACATATTCATGAGTATGTATATGTATTTTTGACCTAATTAAAAATTCTGTACCTGAGCACTGTATATTATTTCACCCTTCTTTCTGCTTGCACTTGCAATACTATATCTGCTCTTCTAAATGTCAAAATAAATACTAATACTTATTATAATTATTCTACACTACAGTTACAAATTCTACCTAGCTCTTTAAAACCTTGTGCTTAAATTAGTGATTATGACTATCATTTTCTAGCATTGATATTTAAAATGGCTTGTAGAAATATATTAAATTATTCTTTGATTCTGATAGCTACAGTTAATGATGTCAGTGGGTATAAGAATAAATATAACACAGAAATTATATGGCTTTAGGGAAATTGCAGATGAAAGTTCTGCTTCTGAGTACACAATCTTACTAGTCATGTATAGTAGTCAAGGTTATTGTATTTGGCATAATTTGTCTTCCTGTGAAAGATATATGTCTGCCTTAAGAAAGAGAGTGAAAACTTCAGACATATCTTTGGGAAGCAAGCCACTAATACCCTACAAAGTGCTAAGTGTAGGAAAGTTATAACATTTGGACAAGTTGGTATATTTTATCATGATTACAGAGATGTTTTTGTAGTTCTGTCAGATGTGGTTTTGACATTGATGCAGCCAGAATGGTATAAGTAGAAAGAATGACTATATTAATGGCTTAGGAGATGGTATCTAATATCATAACATCATATGAACAGTTTAAAAGGACCTTATTTCCCAAAAGTGGAAAAACATAACAAAACATTTTGAAATTCAGAGATATAATATGGAAGATACTCCTCAGCATTGCTCTTATTCCAAATATGTGGGGATTACAAAAGTACAGAAAATACATTTGATTTATCCTAAAGTTTTAGACCAGGGCATTGATAAATAATGTTGAAAGTTGAGGAATGCAAAGGATAGCACCCCAGAAAAAAGTAGTAGAATATTTGATTACATAAAAGAAACAACTGTGGAGTTTCTGAATAATATCATCCATGTTACTGTTTGTCCTTCTTTTTATAATCTACAGAGCCTCTTATTTGGTTATTTGAATAGGATGTTATTTTGCTTATTTGGAAAGATGAACAATTGGGATCTATTATTAAAACATACAAATTAAATAGCAGACAAACTAGGATTGTCAGCAATTCTTAGGACAGGAAAAGTATAGTTGCTAGTGGCATATTTGTCAAATTCCATGTCTGTGAGAAACCATATGTCATTCTGACATTGATAACATACCTCTGTTGTAAGATGGTTTCCCGGGCCCATTTGGGCCCGGAGGTTTGTACCTGGTTCGTGATGGCTTTTATCCCCCAAAGAAATGGATCAGAAACTTATATTAACTTCATACTGTTTGGTCCATGTCTCAAGGACATTATTAGCTAGCTCTTTCATCTTAAATCAACCCATTTCTATTAAGCTGTCTGCCATTGTCCTGGCCTGCAGCTCACCTGGATTCCTTACGTGTCTCTCTTCTTCGGGGTCAGATGGAGACTGGCTAACTACACCCTCCTTCTGCCTGTCTGTCCTCTGATTCTCCACCCACTTCTATGGTGCTCTACATAGGTCAAAATAGTCCTTTATTTACAGCATACAGAGAACATTCCACTACATACCTCTCTCTGTGTGAAAACTAATATGTCATAGGTATATATTTGTACTGTTTAAATCAAATCAGCTGTGTATGTAAGCATAATATTTTTACTATTAAAGTCAACAACATTTTAGAATATCTTGTTGAATAATCATAAAGCCAAGAAAATATAACAGCCTATGTTGGAGAGGATGCCGAACAAGGAGAACACTTCTCCATTGTTGGTAGGAATGTAAGCTGGTTCAGCCACTTTGGAATGCAATATGGCAGTTTATCAGAAAACTGGGAATCAATCTCCCCAAGGATCCACTCTTAGGCATATACCCTGATGACACATATTCACACCCTAAAAGCATTAGGTCAACTATGTTCATAGCAGCATTATTCATAATAGTAAGAACCTGGAAACAACCTAGATGCCTCTTAACTGAGGAATGAATTAACAAACTGTGGTACATGTAGACAATAGAGTACTACTCAGCAGTAAGAAAAAAAATGATACTCTAAAATTTGCATGCAAATGGATGGATATGGAGAATATCCTCCGGATCCCTATCACAATCCCAGAAAGAGAAGCAGGGGATGTACTCACTCATTAGTGGACTTTAAAACAATACATAAAAAGAGAGAGATGTCATTATACACAATAATTCAAGGCTAGAACATAGCTAAATGTCACAATGCCTCACTTCTCCATTCATGGCCTCTGGTAATGGGGTGGGTAAGAAAGACTTTTCTTTAAGGTTCTGGCCACAGGGAGTTTAATTATGCTCCAGTAAGTAAATGTAGCAGCATGAGTGGACAGTTTTGTAAATGGGGAGTTTATAAGAGTGGGCATGATTCTGAGAGGTCTTATATCTGAGTTTTATGGGGTGCAAACACCAAATAATGAATATATATGTATAAAATTTAAAAAAACTAAAGAAGAAATATTATGATTAATATCAGGGTTTCACTGGTTTTGAAACTTTTAAAGGCTTTGTTTTTTTAAGTTTTATGAAATTATATGGTATGTATTAGTCTTAGTTTTTTAAGTTATAGTAGAATTCTGTAGTAAGTCCATATTTCTTGTGTTTGTTTCTGTTATTGCTGTTTTTTATTTTTAGTATAGAGTATTTTATTAGTATTTCAAGTATTTCAAGGTTACAAAGTATTCATTTGTTAAAATAATTCATTCAATTTAGGTTTAATTTTGCTATCTAAAAATTCTTTTTTTTTTCTAAATCTTCAATTTATTGAAACGAATTTACAATGTATGTCCTTATGATTTTCTGGGATTTCATTCATATCTGTCATAATATTTGCCTTTCAATTTCTAGTTTTATTGAAGTAGGTCTTCCCTTTTTTGTTTAATTTGATTAAGAATTTGTCATTTGTGTTTAATTAATTAATTAATTAAGTTTTAAAAATAAATTAATTAATTAAAAATGAGTGTATTATATTATTTAATAAGCTGATGAAGGTGAAAAGAGAGATTTTTTAATATATGCTAACCTCAATAGGCTGCCCATGAGTTTGTAGCTCGTCTCATATCCATGCATACACAAGTGTTTTACATAGACACAAAAGTCACAAAATAGAGTAAGTATATAAGCTAAGAATATAGTAGTGAATGGAATGAAAGAAATTATAGTTATTTTTTTCAAAATTCAGCATTCACATAATAATACTGAATGGAATATTTTATAATTATGAATGAGCCCTGTGAAAAAATAAGTAATCCAAAATGCATAATGTGTGGAACCACACAACAAATATTCAAAAGCCTGCAATTGTTGAGAGAATATATGTTTTATGAATATTTTTTCTAACTGAAATACCTCAGATTATTGCTTAATCATCCCAACAGTTTGATATAGTATGCAAATTTGTGGAAATGCAGAGTATAACATCAGATTTTCAGTCCTTCATTGATATATATATATATATATATATATATATATATATATGAGAAAAGATACTATTCAATTCAAACACTTAGACATTGCCCTTGGGGAAGTGACATTGCAAACCAGAAAAAAATGTAAAATGTCTTCAGAAAGCAGCAATTGGCAGTTTAGAATCACAATCAGCCAGCTATATGCAAACAGGTATATTTTCATGCAGAAAGGAATAATGTAGGCCCAACTAGCTAGATATATAATCACTCCTTATTTGCCACAGGGTTTTTTTTTATCTATTGATGATTTTAGTCAGAGTCTATCATCCTGAAGTTTACTTTCAATTTTTCCGATTCTGATGCAACAGGCTGTCAGGTGGGAGAAAATATGAATCAGCAGCTCTGATGAAGATCTCCAAGACTACCACAGGATTTGCCACAATTGCTAGAATTGAGATCACTCTCCTCATTGGCTCTTATTCCAGGCTGAATAAGAATGGATGAATGCACACAGTCCTTCAATCAGAGACAAGGACTGCTTATAAAAGTGTTATGAGTGTGGTTTCTTTCCAGTCAAGCTCTGGCTATATTCCAGGACTGAGTAGTTCCTGGGTATAACCAAAGCCCAACTGGAAATTTGCCCAGACAAGGCAGACTGCTCCTGACATGCCCAGGAAACAGAGCCAATGGAAGTCAGCAAAGGCATGGTATAATTGATTTCTAGCATTATAGCTTAGCGTCACCTGCTCCCATCTCCTGGGTAGGAATAGCATCTTCTTATGAAGTTATTGTTTCTTTCTATTTTTTATGATTGCTATTTCCATAACACTTTTTTATTGAAATGTGTTTTTTTACACACTAGTCACTGTTCCCTCTTCCTTCCATCTTTCCAATTATCTCCAACCTACCCAGGAACCCACTTCCCCATTCACTTTTTAGAGGGTAAGGACTCCTTGGGGGACTCAATGCACTCTAGCCTATTAAGTTGAGGCAATACTAAGACCCTCCCCCTAGAATCAAGATTGACCAAGGTATCCCCTTATAGGAAATGAGTTTCAAAAAGCCAGTTCATATTTGGGGAGATGTTTTGTTACAAATGCCAGAGGCCCAACATGCTGCCCACAACACACAACTCTCATCCACATACAGAGAGAGTGCTTAGTTATGTTCCATGTATTTTCTCTAGTCTAGTGTCAGTAAGCTCCCAATCAATCAGGTCATCAGTCTCTTTAGGTTTTTCTTTCCTCCAGCAACTTATGCAAGAAGATCTACAGCTAAGCACTGCGTCAAGCTTCCAGACCAGTCAAAGAAAGGGAGGAGAGATTTTATGAGCATTTAATGGGTCAAGATCATACTGCTTCTCTTTAAAAATATGATATCCCTGTGTCAGTGTTGAAGTTCTGCATCATTTGCAAGGAATAATCCATTTTAGACCTTAGTATCTGAGAGACACTAGGGGAGTCAGGCTTTTTTATTTTTCCTGGCATATCCACTGTGGGAATTACTATGGCACTGGCAGTTTTTACTAGCATTCCTTAGAGTATAAGAAAATATTAAGCAGTAACATATGCAGATGAGACTCTACCTGACACCCAGGCATGGCTGGAAAATAAAATGTAGTACAGGAAATTTACTTATTATCATTTTGTTGCCATTTACAGTCAGAGGTTCAACTTTCCCATCCTGGTTTGCACTTCCCTTGTATTTTGGCATATACAAACTCTAGAGCATTGTTCTGTTTTCATTGATATCCCTTCCCTCTCTATATCATGAAGACAGGCATGACCTTTGCCAAAGATCAATTATTTACTGGTGGTGTTGGAGTGGTATTATACAATTCCTTTGAAAGTTATTAGCACACCAGATTTCTTTGTTCTTGATTCTGTTTTTGTTGTTTGTTATGCTCCTGTGAAGATGTATCTGTTAACTCACACTCTAAATTCATATGTCTGATAGGAAAGTTGAGAATGGAAAACACTGTTTCTATGGAGTCATTCATCACCACTGAATCTGAAAGAATCTTTCTGATCCCTTTCCAATATAAGTCATTGAGTCTTTAGAGAAGGAGTTGATGAAGATGAGTAACATCACATTATAGTACCCCCTAGCCTGGCAGAAAGAGCTCACCAGCACATCTTTGTTTTATTTCCAAAAGTGCATAAAGAAAAATCTCTGTTTAGGGATAACTGATGCTCAGCTCCATGGATATATCAATATGTCATTAGGATTCAGTTTGTCTTGAAATTCCTCTAGGTTAATAAAATAAATATTTGTGGCATAGGGCTGTGACCATTCTAGCCTTAGGTACTTGAACATTTAGCAGTGTGAGATATTTCTTTCATCTCATGAAATTAAGCATAATTCTCAAAATTGTATACACTCACAATATGTAGGCTACTGTGGCAATATTATGTCTGAAGACTGCTCACTATTTTATGATTTAGAGCATGTAGCTCATGAAAGTGAGAAGATTCCTATATCTCCCTGTCAGATGAGCTTCCAGGCCTTTAACATGTAGTAGTTTTACTGATGATTCTACCAAGGCACTAGATAGAATTCTGGTGTCTATGCAGAATAGTAAGTAGGAATTTTAGAAACAATTTTCTCCCAGCATTGTAAAAGTGTAAACACATAACAAAAATTGTCTGTGACGATCTAGGGGATTATTATAAGGAAGCACTTGACAAGCAATATAACTCATTGCTAGCAGTTGAAGAAAATGTCTCTCAAATCTTTTCCTGGTATAAGATATGAAACTGTCACAATTTCTCTCTAAATATATTTGATTGTATTTCAGTTCCTTTGGTATACATATATATACACATATATACACATATATTTATAAATATAATGTTGTGCTTGTACCTGAAATTATATATGTTTTTGCATATATGTTTTTCTTCACTTGCATGTAATATTTTCTGGGTCTAGATATAATGAAGATTGTGTAGTTTTATGTTTTGTTGAGGTGATAGGACACATCATTTTATCTTCATAGCAGTTTAAGCAGTTGTGGAATTGTGTAATACTGCTGTAAAATGATCTTTTTTTCTGATAATTACAGTTAATGTTGTCTGTGGGTACAGAAAGATATTTATAACTCAGTTATAATTTATATAGCTTCAGAGAAGTTGCAGGTGAGTGTTCTATTTCTGGGTCCATAATTTTCCTATCCATATGTTACTAGACAGTTTAGGATGAAAGTGGGTGACTTAAGAGAATAGTAATCAGGATTAGGAAAGCTGTATAATTATTAGTTACATAAACACAATATCTTTGTGGTCTTTTAGTAATATCCTTCATGTTACTTTTTGTTTTTTTGTTCATAGTCTACAGAGACATTTAGATGGATACATCAGCAACTCAATTGAAGATTGTGTAGTTGTGTGTTTTTATCAACGATTGGGAACTATTATTAGAATATACATATTAAAAATCTGGCATACTGGCAATTCCATAGAATCCCAGGAGATGATGCATTGGTACTGGATATTGATAATAACAACTCTGAGTTATCCTGGCCAGCTTGCATACCATGTTTGATAACACTATGTCAGATTGACACGGATAATATATACCTCTGCATGCAACTAATATGTGATGGGTAATTAAGCACTCTTGCTCTCTTAAAATTGAATCAGCTGCATATATGTACATAATTATTTCATTATTAAACCCAGGCAACATTTTAATATATTTTGTTGAGAAATCATGAACCAAGAAGTTATACAGTTTGTGTATAGCATTTGTGTATTATAAAAGTGTTGAGAAATATTTTCTCATGTGTGTTGGTTCTTAAGAGATCTCCATAGGCTATTAGTTTTTCTCATTTCCATGTATACACAGGTATTTTATATGAATACATATGTCACAAAAATATTGTAAGTATATGAACAAAGGATGAAGTGGTGATTGGAGAGTATTCTAGTGAAGGGAATGTAGTAACATTGTTTAAAATTTTAATATTCATGTTAATACTGAATAGAATATTTCATGAGTATGAATTGACACCATAAAAATATTAATGCCAAATGCCTGCAGTCATGTCTAACCACAGGGGGAAAAAGTGAAATTACTAGAGGATAAATATATTCTGAATATTTTTGTTTTTAAAAGGAATATTTCATGTTATAGCTTAACCACTATAACACTGTTAGATATAGAATGCAAATTGGGGATTTCAGAGCAGTGCTTAGAAGTAACACCTTTCCACTTAGAATACAAGTATCTCTTTTTAGACATTCATGTCTTCATAAAAGAAAAGGCAAAATTTAAGCATTTAAATTTTGCACTTTGAAAATCTGACATGGCATATTAGAAGATATGTATCAAACAGCAATTGACAGCCTAGAATCACAATCTCTAGGCAGAAACTGATGCTTTCATGTAACTATCCAAGATTCAGTTCCAAGCAGTCTGACATATGATCATCCCTACTTGCCAAGGGTCATTTTTTTCTTTTGATAATTGGAGTCAGAACCCAGGGTAAATTATATTTTTTCCCTTTCAACCTCTTTCAGTTTTGCTGCTTCTGCTGTATCAGACTGTCAGGTGGGAGAGAATAATGAATCAGCAGTTCTGATGGAGATCTCCAGTATTTCCACAGGATTTGCCTCCATTGCTGGAATTTGAGATCACTATCATTATTGGTGTGTATCCCAAATTCAATTTGAATAAACACAGTTCTTCAGTCAGAGACAAGGACTGCTTATAAAACTGTTGAGGATTCTTACCAGTCCAGGTTTGTTATTATTTTGGGACTCAGTAAGTCCTGGGTATAACCAAAGCCCAATGGGACATTGACCAGATCAACTCAGTCTGCTTTTGAGAGGTAACAGAGTCAGAGCCAGTGAAAATAAGCAAAAGCAGGAATTGTTGAATTCCTAGCATTTTAGCTCTGAATAACCTGTTCCTTTTCTCCTGTGAAGGAAATACCATTCTGCTTATGATGTTACTGTGTGCATCTCTTTTAATATTCCCAGGCTTGAAGTGCCTGAAAGGAAGATAATCTGTTCCAGACTTTACTATCTGAGAGACACTAGGGGAATCAGACTCTTTCTTTCCCCTGAAACACTGTGAAATTTGCTATGGCACTGTCAGTGTTCACTAACTTTCCTTAGAATCCATGAAAATATCAAACAATAGCATTTGTAGATGAGACCCCACCTGACACCCAGGCATGGCTGGATAATAAAATGTAGTACAAGAAACTTACTTGTTATAATCTTGTTGCCATTTAGCTTTACAGGTTCAACATTTCAATCTTAGTTTGCATTTCCCCTGTATTTTCATATATGCAAACTCTAGAAGTTTGTTCTCTGTTTCTTATCAGCTTTTTCCGCTCTATGCCATCAGGCTTGGCTGAGCATTGTTGGGTTAGGGTTAGGGTCCAAATCCTTCAATTCTGCCAGCAAGATGAGCTAAAGACCTCTCCGTCCTTGTGTCAGTAGGAAGTAGCCAAGACCACGATGACACGTTCCTGACCATAAACCCAGTTTTTCATATATATATATCAAAGGATTGAATATAAGGATTTCCAAAGCTTGCATTCACCTGGAATGTAACAGTGTCAATCATGCCTCTGGGTGTGGCAATGCAAACATAAGCCCACCCACTCTTTTTAAAGAAATGACTCACATGAGTCCCTGCCCCTCTTCTTCTCTTTCTGCTCCCTTCTGCCCCTATCTCTGCTTGCTGCTGTAATAAACTCTCATGTGGTACTACAGGTGTTGAGATTCCATTCACATGACATGTGCAAAAAACTAACAACAATGGTTTACAGATGATGACACAGTGAGGTTACAAAATTCCCTTGATTGTAATTAATACACCAGATTGTTTGTTCTTTGGTCTAGTGTTTTCTATGTTTTGATTCTGTGCAGATTTTCCACTTGCCAATTCAGACTCTGAATTCCTATGTGTGAAATTAATATTGAGACTGAATAAAAATTGTTAATATGTAAACATCTACCACCTCTGAATCTATTAGAATCATTCTATGTCCTTTTCAAAATAATTGCTTGGGGATTAAAGGGAAATACTCAATAAGACAATTACATCACAACATATTATCCTAAAGTTTATTAGTCACTATGGAAAGTAACAACCTTCACATCATTGTTATATTTCCCATTTAGTCCATAAAGAAACATTCCTCATAGGAAAAATTGATGCACAGATTTATGACTATATCATGATGTCATTAAAACTCAATTTATCTCTATATGCCTATAGCAGAATGTGAGAATTTTTTTTATGGAGCTGTGGCCATTCTAGTTTCATCTTCTTGGACATTTTAGCATATCTTTTATATCTAATGGAGTTAATAATTCTGAAAATAGTTGATTTCTTCCACAATAAGTAGGCCACTGGGACAACATTACAACTGTAGATTTCTCACCCTTTTACTGTTTTAGAAAATTTAGCTATTGAGATTGAGGACTTTTCTTTTTCCTCAAGGAAATGTCAGATTAACTTTCAGGCTCATTTTATAGTCTCAGTTTAAGTGAAGCTTTCAATTATATACCAGACAGACATCTCTTCTATGATGATACAAGTAGTACTGTAGAAGTAAATTCTTACCATCAAAATGGGAGGTAGAAACATGGTTGAGAAGTGCTCTGTGAGGACACTCTGAAGCACTATAGTAAAGTCTATGGACAACAAGCAAACCAAATAAATCTGGCACCTGGGAGAAAAAGATCTCTCATATTTATTCATAGTATATGATATTCAATTGTCACATTGTCTTTACAAACACTTTCCAATTCCTTTTATATTAGTAGATAAATATTAGCACATGTATGTATGTCTTTGTGGAGTTTTAATATTCAATATAAAGACAAACCCAATTTCTCAGGCTACTAGATACCTTTTATATTTTAAATCAACCCATTCCCATTTATTTTCTTGCTGCCACATGGCTCATGGCTTGTTACATTATTTCTATACATTCTGTTTGCTCTGTGTATGGTTGGTGATTCTTCTAAGTTAACAACTTTTTCTCGATGTCCTTAATCTTGGTTTTCTGCCTAACTGTATCCTGTATAGCTATTCAATAGTTTTTGATTAAACAAATCGCAACATAGTGTACACAGTGTGAGGAAGAATTATTCTACAATATGCTGTTCTTATCTAAATTTAAAAAGAAGGTTTTAACTTTAGCAGTAAAATTATATACCAAAAAGCAGTTACCAAGAAATATAGTTAAAGTATGTACTCCATTTGTATTCAAAGAAATTTTTTGTCTGTCTTATCTTTGTAAGTCTAGTTTTATAACTAAAAAGACCATAGTAGAGTAAAATATTGCCTGATATGAGGGATATCTGGCTGCCTATACAGTAACTCTAGGTTCTTCTGTAATGTTGGGACATCTAACATTGACCTACAGATCTAGTCTTTTTTACAGACCTTACTGACAAGCAGAGGATTTGAAGGAATGTCTTAAAATTTCTTGGCAAGGTATGGCAGTAATCTTTCTTGAATTCTGCTGAACCAGTTTGAAGAGTATACTCTCAACAACTGGGCAGAAAAGTTCTTTCTCTAAAGGGTTACTTTTCATAAAAAAAAAAGAAATATCGCCCATTGGTTCCCCTTCTGCTTCCTGGACCTGGTGATGTCTGCAGAGTGAGTTCCAGTGCACTATGCAGCAGGCACAGATAAAGTCTGCCTGTCACCACACCCCCAGCTGCTGCTGAGGAAATTTGCATGGCTAAACACCTCCACCTCCAATTGAGCAAACAGATAATGACTGGGGTCCCTGAAGGACAGACTCAGACTCCGCAAAGAGAGGTGACAGGAGGTGCACAAGCTCAAGTGCCACAACTGACCAGGAGCCACCTTATCATGAACCACTGAAGCCATGGGCAAACGTCAGTGCAAAAACTTACATAATAATACAAAGAACAAGAAGGTAACTCCAGAAGGAAGTGGTGATCTTACAAATACAAGACCTGAAATGAGCAATGAACAGGAAACAGAAGGAAGCAACACCAAAGATTCCTTTTTGATGACCATTGAATCTCTCAAAGAAGATATGAAAAGTAGCCTTAAAGAAATAGAAGAAAATACAAACAAAAAATTGGAAGAGATGAACAAATCTATGAAAGAAACATGCCAGCAACTAAAAGCTGAAATAGAAGCAATAAAAATGGCACAAAATTAGGCAAAGTTGGAAATAGAAAATCTGAAGAAAAAAGCTAGAACCACAGATACAAGCATAACAAACAGAGTTCAAGAGATGGAAGATAGAATCTCTAAAATGGAAGACTCAGTAGCTCAAATAGATATATCAGTCAAAGAAAATAGTAAAACTAAAAAAGCCATAATTCAAAATGTTCAGGAAATCTGGGACACCATGAAAAGATCTAATTTGAGAATAATAGGGATAGAAGAAGGAGAAGAATATCAGCTTAAAGGCACAGATAATGTTTTCAATAAAATCATAGAAGAAAACTTCCCTAACCTGAAGAAGGAAATGCCTATAAAGATACAAGAAGCTTACAATACACCAAGTAGATATGACCCCCCCCAAAAAGCCAGCACGCCACATTATAATCAAGCCACAAAACATACAGAACTAAGAAAAATTTTAAGAGCTGCAAAAGAAAAGGGCCAACTCACATAAAAAGGCAGACCCACCAGAATAATGTCTGACTATTCAATGGAAATGATGAAAGCTAGAAGGGCTTGGTGAGAAGGTATACCGATGCTATAACAGCATGGCTGCCAAACTAGAATAATATACCCTGCAAAATTATCAATCACAATAGATGGAGTAAACAAGGTATTTTAGGACAAAGTCAGACTGAAAGAATATCTATCTACCAATCCAGCACTACAGAGAGTATTAGAGGGAAAACTCCAACCTAAGAATCCCAGGTACACCCACAAAATCACAATCAATAATTACAGAGAAGAATATCCCAGAGAAAGAAAATACAAACAAGTTACCACAAAAATGGCAGGAAATATGAATCAATGGTCACTAATTTCCCTTAATATCAATGGTCTCAACTCTCCTATAAAATGTCACACATTAACAAGATGGATACAACAACAGAAGCCATCCTTTTGTTGCCTACAAGGAACACACCTGAACTGCAAAGACAGACACAGGCTTAGAATAAAGGTTTGGGAAAAGATTTTCCAATCAAATGTTCCTAAGAAACAAGTGGGGGTTGCAATCCTAATATCTAACAAAGTAGACTTTAAGCTAAAAGCAATAAAAAGGGACCAAGATGGTCACTACATATTCATCACAGGAAAAATTGGTCAAAAGGAGATTTCAATCTTGAATGTTTAAGCCCCTAATATAAGGGCACCTACTTATGTAGAAGAAACACTACTAAAGCTGAAATCCCACATCAATTCTTACACCCTAATAGTGTAATACTATTCAATACCCCACTTTCAACCCTATTAGATCAACCAGACAGAGTCTCAACAGAGAAATAAGGAGTCTAAAAGAGGTTATTATGCAAATGGATTTAATAGATATCTACAGAAGCTTCCACACAAACCCAAAGGAATATACATATTTATCAGCTCCTCAAGGAACTTTACCAAAATTGACCACATAATTGGTCATAAAGCAAATATCAGCAGATATAAAAAAAATGGAAATAATACCTTGTAACATATCAGACCACCAGGGCCTAAAGTTAGAGTTCAACAACATCAAAACTCAAAGAAAGCCTACCAACTCATGGAAACTAAACATCACTCAACTGAAACATCTCTGGGTCAAGGAAGAAATTCAGAAAGAAAGAAATCAAAGTCTTCCTAGAATTTATTGAAAATGAATCTACAACGTATCAAAACTTGTGGGACACAATGAAAGCAGGCTTAAGAGGAAAATTCATAGCGCTAGATGCCTATATGAAAAACCTAGAGAAATCCCACACTAGAGACCTAACAACTCAGCTGGAAACCTTAGAACAATTAGAAGCAAACTCACCTAGAAGGAGTAGATGGCAGGAAATAATCAAACATAGAGCTGAAATCAATACAATTGAAGCAAAAAGAACAATACAAAGAATCAACAAATCTAAGAGTTGGTTCTTTGAGAAAGTTAACAAGATAGATAAGCCCTTAGCCAACCTAATCAAAAAACAGAGAGAGAGTGTTCAAATCAATAAAATCAGAAATGAAAAGGAGGGCATAACAACAGACCACCAGGAAATACAGAGAATTATCAGATCATACTTTGAAAATCTGTATTTCACAAAAAGGGAAAACCTAGAAGAAATGGACAGCTTTCTGGACAGGCACCATCTACCAAAATTAAATGAAGATCAGATTAATTAACTAAACAGGTCTATAACCCTTAAGGAAATTTAAGCTGTCATTAAAAACCTCCCCAAAAATTAAAGCCCTCGTCCAGATGGTTTTAGTGTGGAATTCTACCAAACATTCAAAGAAGAATTACTACTGTTACTCCTCAAACAATTTCACACAGTAGAAACTGAAGGAATTTTGCCAAATTCCTTTTATGAGGCCACAATCAGCCTAATACACACGCCACTCAAAGACACAACAAAGAAGCACAATTACAGACCAATTTTCCTCATGAATATTGATTCAAAAATTCTCAACAAAATTTTGGCAAACAGTATACAATAATGTATAAAAGATATCATCCACCATGACCAAGAAGGCTTTATCCCAGAAATGCAGAGCTGGTTTAACATACAAAAAAATGTAAATATTATCCATCATATAAACAAACTAAAGGAAAACAAGCACATGATCATATCCTTAGATGCAGAAAAAGCCTTTGACAAAATCCAACACTCCCTTATGATTAAAGCCCTGGAGAGATCAGGAATACAGGCAGAATACCTAAATATATTAAAGGCATTTTAAAAGAAGCCGACAGCCATTATCAAACTTAATGGAGAAAAATTCAAAGCAATCCCATTAAAGTCAGGAACTAGTCAAGGATGTCCTCTTTCCCCTTATCTATTCAATATAGTTCTCGAATTTTTAGCTAAAGCAATAAGGGAAGGAAAAGAGATTAAGGGGATACAAACTGTAAAGAAGAAGTGAAGCTATCTCTATTTGTAGATGATATGATTGTACACATAAGTGACCCACAAAATTCTTCCAAGGAACTGCTAGAGCTGATAAACATCTTCAGCAAAGTAGCAGGATTCAAGATTAACTCAAAGAAATCACTAGCCCTTCTATACACAAAAGATAGAAGAGCTGAAAAAGAAATAAGGGAAACACTAACTTCAAAATAGCTGCAAATAGTATTAAATACCTTGGAGTAACTATAACCAAAGAAGTAACAGACCTATTTGACAAAAATTTTAAATCACTGAAGAAAAAAATTGAAGAGAATATCAGAAAATGGAAAGCTTTCCCATGTTCCTGGATTGGTAGGATCAATATAGTAAAAATGGCAATTATACCAAAGGCAATCTACAGATTCAATACACTGCCCATCAAAATCCCAACACAATATTTTTTGGAACTTGAAAGAACAATACTTAATTTCATTTGGAATAACAGGAAAGCCAGGATTGCCAAAACAATTTTACTCAACCAAAGAACCTCAAGAGGTATCACTATCCCTGACTTCAAGTTATACTACAGAGCTACAGTAATAAAAACAGCCTGGTACTGGCATAAAAACAGACTTGTGGACCAATAGAATATAATTGAGGATCCCGACAGTAACCCAAAAACCGATGAACACCTGATCTTTGACAAAGAGGCCCAAAACATTCAATAAAAAAAGATAGTATATGTAACAAATGGTGCTGGCATAGCTGGATGGAAGTTTGTAGAAAATGCAAATAGATCCGAGCCTGTCACCCTGCTCAAAACTTAAATCCAAGACCTCAACTTGAACCCAGCCACTTTGAACTTGATAGAAAAGAAACTGGGAAATACACTTCTATGAATTGGCACAGGCAACCATTTCCTAAATATAGCACCAGTGGCACAGACACTGAGAACTACAATCAATAAGTGGGATCTCCTGAAGCTAGGAAGTTTCTGCAATTCCAACGACACTCTCAATAGAACAAAACGACAGCCTACAGAATGGGAAAAGATTTTCACCAACCCTACAAGTGATAGAGGACTGATCTCTAAGATATATAAAGAGCTCAAGAATCCAGAGCCCCAAACCTTGAATAATCCAATCAAAAAATGGGGTACATATCTAAAAGGGGAATTCTCAGCAGAGGAACTATGAATGGCTGAAAGGCACCTTAAAAAGTTCTCATCATCTTAAGCCATCAGAGAAATGCAAATCAAAACAACTTTGAGATACCACCTAACACCTGTTAGAATGGCTAAGATAAAAGGCACAAATGACAGGCTATGTTGGAGAGGTTGCAGAGCAAGTGGAACACTCCTCCATTGTTGGTGGGAGTGTAAGCTTGTTGAGCCACTTTGGAATGCAATATGGCCATTTCTCAGATAATTGAGAATCAGTCTCCCCAAGGACCCAGCAATACCACTTCTGGATGTATACCCTAAAGAGGCACATTCACATTCCAAAGTATTAGCTCAACTATGTTCATAGCATCGTTATTTTTAATAGCAAGAACCTGGAAATCTGCCACTCTTATGCAGTTATACATGCAGGCAAAACACCACTTCACATTAAGTAAGTAAATAAATAAATAAATAAAAACACATTAAGTAATTATATCTCAAAAAATGATTGTTGACCTCTATCACTGCAAGAGTACTTCAGAGCTTTAAGATGTAACATTTACAGATAGATCCTGCCTTACCTCTCACCCAAGTCTTTCTGTAGGACAATTTAAGCACAACACTCTTATTTATCATCATCCTGTTTTCATCAAGGGTCTCATAAAATTAATTTTGTATCTTCGTTGTAAAGCATGTTTACATTTTCATTGTACTTTGCCAATTAAGAGCTTGTGTAGTTTTTCTCTTTCTTGTCTTCCCATTTATTTATATATGATCTGATAAGTATGCGCCTTTTGAAAAACCTGATATTTTTCTTGATTTGTGTGTGGTATCACATACTTCAAAAAAACAAAATTACACAAAGGATTTCCTTGTAATATTTAAATATTTAATTTCTACTAATTTAACAATACCTCCTTATGAACATTCTAGTTACTCCACCACCTCTGTTTGGTATGTAAGCTATATTTATGCAATAATGCTGCTGGTGTTTTTTGGGAGAATCTGACATGGAACAAATTTAGGATAAGACGTGATGGACATTTGTAATAGATTAAAGTCAAGAAAGCACTAGCAGCAATGCAATCATTTTATCCCATAAGATATCAGAAAAAAAAAGAGTCTCAAAGCATGGTGCATTGATAGAAATATCTAGGAGTATTTAGGCTCAGATGATTCAGAGGGAGATTTAGATATGGAAGTGTAGGAAAAGAGATTAGGGAGTGGAGGGTTATGACATCTACTAATGTGCAAAGTATAATTCAATGGCTTCTATTCCATAATAGTTTTCTAAAAGGGAAGCACATAAAAAATATTTAAAAATAAAGACACAATATACTAAATTACAGACTTCTGTTATTAGTCCTTCTGCTATTAAAAAATCTCGTGCAAACTCTTCATCGACCACATTGTTGTCTGTCCTGAAAACTTATCTTCACAGCATAGAATTCCAAACCAGTTTCTGATAAATGAAGGACATTATTACTTATAAATAAACTTATTTTTAATCTCAATAACTAAAGGAATTACATCGATTATACATACATAAAATGGATAACTGTAGGATATTTATACTTTCTGACATTTCAATTAAACAAATATATCTCTAATAAGAAATAGAGCCCAAAACCTTGAATAATCCAATCAAAAAATGGGGTTCACATCTAAAAAGGGAATTCTCAGCAGAAGAATTACAAATGGCTGAAAGGCACCTGAAAAAGTGCTCATCATCTTTAGCCATCAGAGAAATGCAAATCAAAACAATTTTGAGATATCTCCTGACACCTGTTAGATTGACTAAGATAAAACACACAGATGACAGCCTGGAGAGGATGCAGAGCAAGGGGAACACTCCTCCATTGTTAGTGGGACTGTAAGCTGGTTCAGTCACTTTGGAATGCAGTACGGCAGTTTCTCAGAAAATTGAGAATCAATCTCCCCAAGGATCCAGCAATACTACTTCTGAGTGTATACCCTAAAGATGCATAGTTGCACTCCAATGGCATTAGCTCAACTAAGTTCATAGCAGAGTCATTTGGAATAGCAAGAACCTGGAAACAACCTAGATGCCCCAAAACTGAAAAATGGATTAATAAACTGTGGTACGTCTACACAATGGAGTACTACTCAGCAGTATGAAAAAATGATATCCTAAAATTTGCAGGCAAATGGATGGAATTGGAGAATATCCTCCTGAGCAAGGTATCACAAACCCGGAAAGATAAGCAGGAGATGTACTCACTCATTAGTGGACTCTAAGCAAACCAACAAACCAACAAACAAACAAGAACAAAGCTAAGTATGCCCAAGCTGCAAACCACAACCACTGAACAGCTTGGGATCAGATCAGACTGACTCCTTGGATCCCACTCCCCCTAGAGGAACACTTGACTCAGTCTTGATGTTGGGGGAGAAAACTGGATCTGCCAGGAGTTGAGGCTGAACTAAGCAATAATGGGACAGCGGGACCTTGAGATCACCTGCTGCCTGCTGGAGGGGAAAGGGGGGGATGGGGAGTTGTGTAGAAGAGAGAATGGCCTGTTGTGGTGGGAGGGGGAAGGGACCTTGAATAAGGATGTACAAGGATAGAAAGTGTGACTTCTTTGTTCATAATAATAAAATTTAAAATAGTAAAAAAAAAAAAAAAAACAAAGAAAAGAAAACATACCTAACATGGCCAGAAATTTGATTGTTGCATGAATAGCTACTGATCGGTAGTTTTTAATTTTTCTAAACAAAGTATGATAATCATAATTTACATAATATTTTGAAATAAGATGAATAGGTACATTACCTTAAACAAGAGTAAACATATATATATATATATAATAACAAAGTAAACTTAAATTTGTATCAATATAGGAGAACACATTTATATTTCTGTGGTGGAATGTTCTCTATACGATATAAATAAAGACTGTTTGGACACATGCAGGGCACCGTAGAAGTGGGTGGAGAATCAGAGGCAGCCAGGTAGGAAGAAGGGGTGGAGTTTACTAGTCGCCATCTAGAAAACATTTCACCACATATTTCCATGTATAATATTTGAGAGTGCTATTTGCTTTTCTAGTTTAAAAGTATATTTAATAAACTTCCTCTTTATTCTATAATAAAGAAATAGAAATGTCAGAGAGAAACATTTGAAAAACCTATTAGTATATTCCACCATTGGATAAAAGTATAAGAAAATTGATTAAAAATACATTGAACATGCATGGTTTGGTAACAGATCAGATATTTATCTTTTCTAATCCCAATGTTTAAGGTTGTATTTGAAAGTGCATAAGTTTAGCTCATTTTTACCTCAGAGCAAGATCAAACTAGACTAAAGGCCGTTTTATATATTTCATAAGCTTAAGAGTTTACAGTTAGGTGCAAGATCAAAGTTGCAAGTGTATATGACCTTGTTTTCTTTAAGAGTTTATTGAGTCTTTTTATAAGTCACACCCTCCTTGAGCCATGAAGAAAACCTAACATTCCCTGCCTGGTATAAACTCTTATCTGCTTTTATATTCATAAACGAATTCAAGACTTGTGACATTGCTTTAGCCAGTGTAATGGTGATTGTTTGCAAAATCTATTAGCTGTGGTGTCTCTTGGTAGAAAGATGTAGAACAGGGCAGAAAAAGGTAGAATATTTGAGAGCAAGGAGAGAATTGCAGTAGCCATAGTATTCAATAACAATGATGGACTAAATAGCAGTCTGAATAGATTCATTAATATACCCTCAGAAATAAATCCGTTTGATCATTGGTAGAGCTTCTATCCAAACTTTGGAAAAAATTTATAAGGCTGGCACTTCAGGGTTTTTATTGGGTTACTTTTATTCCAGTGTTGCTCTTTAATGTTTATTTGTCCTTTAAATACAGAGTCTCACTGTGCTACTCAAACTCCTCATTGAAGCCATGTTTCCTCTTAGCACTCTGACAAGTTCTCAGAGCAGAAACAGAACACCAAACTCAACTGCAAAACCACCTGGTTTTTAATATTCATATTTGAATTTTAGTGGCTATGTATAAAATTAAATGGAAAATTTACTTATGACGGGGGCTGATTGACTTGCTACATGTTCTCTTTCATTCCTTCTCCTTCTGACCATAGGGGGACCCCCCCCCGTGCAGCCTAAATAGACTCTGGGCAACCAACCCCAGTACGCCACATGGGCACTACCCATAGGTCCAGGTACACAGAAGCAAGCAAGATCCTCAGCCTTAGTCATATATGGAGTTGTTTACCACAGAGAGCACTCACCATCTGGAAGGTGGAGGTGTGGCTACATGCAGCTCTCCACAGTTCCCCCTTATTTATTTATTGCAACAGGCAAGAGTAGAGGCCTGATCTCTACAGAGTGGACCAGGGACATTGCACTGATCCTCACTCAGGTGTCATCCACCCGATGAGTACCAGACCTGTCCGATACCCTTTTTCACAGAGGTAGGATGAAAGGTATCAACCCACATGCAATCAGGCATGCTCTTCTTGGGCTCCAAACCTCGGTGGTACCAAGCCTCGATGAATCTCAAGTGCAGTGTGCAAGCCTCACATCCTGTGCTAGAAAAATTAACCTTTTAAGGTAGCCGGTCAAGGCATAAGGGGACTGTCCTGCTTTAATAGCTGTAAAGGCTTGAATAATCATGGCTGCATTGTAACACTGAGAAACCTAATCCGGCAAATGCACCACAGGCAAACCAAGGAGGCCAGCGCCAGCAGGCCCACCAGAGTTCCCATTCTCACCCACTCTTTAAGATGGTCCATGGCTTCAAAGCCGCCAGTCCGGCATCCACCTGGGTTGAGGATCGAGTTCACCATGACAATAGCCACCCTCAGCTGCTCCATCAGGTTGACAAATTCTCCCATCCAATTACCTAAAAGATATCTAGACAATTGCTTAGATAAGTTTGCAGCATGGGTAAAATTGCCATATTGTATACTAGTCACACAAAGCCCAGCATATTTCCAGGGCTTGTGCTACTTTGGCAGAAAGATTATTCAAAGTACACTGGCCTCCGAGGCCTGGAGATTTAAAGACACACTGACTATACCTACAAGACTTCTGGGTCATTTGTGCAGGGAGAATGCCAAGTGCCACTTACTGAACAGCTCAGGCTCAAACATATATCCAAGGCAGAGCACACAGGTGGAAATTCCCCAGGTGGCTGGAATGTAAACAACTTAGGCTCACCTGCTCTCACTTAGGATGGCTGTCAATCACTGGGTGTCATGCAGTGCCTGTTCAAAGTCTCCACCTGGGCTGCAGTGAATGAGGCTGTGATCTTGTAAATCTATACTGACTCAGCCAAAGATTTTTATCACTTTGAAATCTAAGGGCTCCTCTTATAAATTTCCTTCTGGATCTTGAAACACTGGGTAAGCTAAGCGTAACTTTGTCCTGACTGCCTTCCATGCCCCCGGCTGAAAGCGCACATTAATCTTCCATTCCCACCTTTCGCATAGGGAGGGGGAGCTGAAGGCACAGTTTGACATGCTGGGAATCTGCAGCATTCTTCTCTATCTGGATTTCCCTTTTCCTTCCTTTTTTTCTTTTTTCTTATTTTTGTTCTTTTTATCTGTTCTATGAGTGACAATAGCTCTTCCTCTG
This sequence comes from Sigmodon hispidus, assembly GCA_004025045.1. Classification (NCBI taxonomy): domain Eukaryota; kingdom Metazoa; phylum Chordata; class Mammalia; order Rodentia; family Cricetidae; genus Sigmodon; species Sigmodon hispidus. Next base: position 736 of record PVIH01017929.1, on the reverse strand, counting down.
AGTCTGTAGACTCAGGAGTTTCTATATCAGCAAGGTTGGGGCACAACTCTCCCCTTTTACTCCGTCCTTTACTTCCTGCTTCTGATCTCTCCTCCTATAACATTTCTAAGGCAGCCTTGCCACTTTCCACTGCCTCACCTTAGTGCTAATCAAGACAGCCTCCTATCAGCTTCAGGTGGCCTCGGCAAATGGAACCACACCCACCCAGAACCAATCCACAGGCCTTGATTTTCCATGGAGACAAAAGCAGAAACTCTTTTCCCAAATAACATATTCTTACAAACCGATTTCAAAGTCAAGATATCTTCAAAGTAAATGTATTTGTTTAACTTTGCAGCCTTAGCAATCAATTGTCTCTCTGCAATTAGCACACCAAAAGTCAAAAAATTGAAAGTAAATGCAATAACCCTTATCTAGACTCTCTGTTTATCGGCCATCTTTACATGGCTTTTATCCTTTATATCCTTCTCCATTTAGGGGTTTTGAGAATCTAAATCTGTTTTTATTGAAAATCCTTAATCATTTCTTTTTTTTTTTCTTCTTTATTTTGTATTTATCAAAAAAAACACAGTAAAAAAAAGAATTTAAAATGTGGAAGGGTTAACAATAACTATACAGAGGATAAGAATCATAAGCATGGCTTATCAAGGGTGGAAATACAAATAAGATTGCTACACCTATATTTTCTTTGTGTTCATCTTTCCCTCTGAATTTTTTTTTCCATCCCTGTATATCC